>JABSTR010000215.1:0-39424 GCA_013339765.2 Haemaphysalis longicornis
AAGTACAACTCGGTGTTAAGAAACTAGCTGGCTGGGCGGACCTTAACGGGTTTAAACTGAACCCGGCCAAGAGTACTTGTGTTTGTATTTTCCCGCAAGCGCGGGATTAACGCCGACCCTGAGATTACGCTTAACCGTGCACCTATTCCTGTTAAACGGGAGCACAAGTTTTAGGTGTCATATTTGATAACAAGCTCACGTTCATACCTCACGTCAAAACACTTAAACATAAATGCCTCAAAACACTAAACATTCTCAAGGTCCTCTCCCACCAATCCTATGGTGCAGACAAAGAACTGCTTCTCCGGGTCTTTACCGCTTTAGTCGGGTCTCGATTAGACTACGGCAGTGTCGTGTATGGGTCGGCATAGAAAACAACGCTAAAAAGTCTTGATCCAGTACTGCACTTGGGTCTGCGCCTTGCGTCCGGGTGCGTTCCGCACTAGCCCGGCCCAGAGTCTATATGTTGAATGTAATAAGTGGTGCCTTGAGTACCAACGAACGATGTGGACTTTCTGTACGCTTTTAAAATTTCATCTTTGAATAACCATCCTTTTAAACGTGTTTTTAATGATACATCCACCTCGCCACTGTTTGTAAATCGCCGTCTGTTCCTTTGCCGTTCTCACTTAGAGTGAGACAGGAAGCTTCAAATTTCGACATCTCCTTTTTAGACATTCACACATCTTCTTTTACTGACGTCTTTCCACCCTGGCAGCTTCAACCTGTGTGTTGTGACTTGTCTTTCATGAATATTGATAAAACCAGGGTACCACAAACTGCAATTTTGCAGCACTTCTTGTCCCTGCAGTACAAGTATCAATGTGCAGAGTTTTATAGTGATGCATCAAAAACTGCAACCATAGTGTCTTGCGCTGCTCATGGACCAAACTTTGATGCATGCAGAACCATGAGCACATACACCACAATTTACTCAGCTGAAGCATATGGCATCTTACTCATTGCACAACACATTCTTGAACACAAAATCTCGAAGTCCATCATATATACAGATTCCTTGAGCGTTGTGCGCGCATTGGCATCATACAAGCCATGCAAAAACAGAATTGTCCATATGGTTTTCAACACTATTATGTCTATATATGCCCAAAAACTTGTTCTGGTGTTGTGCTGGGTTCCAGGCCATGCTGGGATTGCTGGCAATGAGGTTGCGGATCAGAAGGCCGCAGTTGCTGCACTAAGGAACACAGTAGATATAACAATACTACCACAGAGTGACTTTAAGCCACAAATTCGACAATACCTTCGTAGGAAATGGCAAGCACAGTGGAATGAACAGACAGATAACAAACTACACGTAATAAGCCACACTTGGGACGATACACAACTGACTCACACAAGACACACGGAAGTCGCCTTGGGTAGGCTGCGGATAGGGCACACCCATGCGACGCACTCGTATCTGCTGACGGGATCATCTAGGCCCCAGTGCAGCAGGTGCGGAGAGGCCCTATCCGTAGTACACATACTAATCACATGCAAGGCACTTCACACAACACGACACAAACACTTCAGAGAACTCTACAGACAACATATTCCCCTACATCCATCGTTTTTTCTAGGTGATGATGCCATGTTTCCGTGAAACGTGTGTTTGAGTTTTGTCAGAAGTCAAGTTTTTAAACCTCATTTCCTATCATGCATAATGAAATCTGGCCTATACACCAGTCATGCTCATTGTCGTTTTGTGATTTTACTTTTGTTTTGCTGAGTTTACGTAGGGTTTAAGGTTTCACCCCTCATTAATGACCATTGATCTGGCGCTCTTTGCCCCAGTTGGCCTTGCGCCATAAACATCCAAACATCATCATCATCACTACATCCATCGCTGTTTCTAGGTGACGATGCCAGTGTTTCTATGAAACGTGTGTTTGAATATTTGTCAGATGTTAAGTTTTAAACCTTATCTCATATCACGCATAATCAAATCTGGCCCTATACACCAGCCATCACCATTATCCTTAATTGATTTTACTATGTCCCATTAACACGTTTTTATACCTACCTTTTGTGGTAATCACTTCACTTCATTAAATAACTTCTTTTCTGGCGCTCTTTGCCCTCGTCGGCCTTGCGCCATAAACACCAACCATCATCATCAACCATCAACGAGTCGCAAACCACTCCCCTTAAGAAGGCGAGAAAAAGAACAAAAAGCACAACATACCTGGATTCGGACCCGTGACTATCAAAGAGCGAGGGTGAGGCGTTAGTTCACTGCGCCACGGACGGACTGGGAGACGCGGTGAAATTACCTGCATACAGTACCTTATAGCTTACCTCCAAAAGCAGCACTGCTTTGGCGCCGACTGCGATTTTGCCCTACGGAAGTAGTGCTCGCCGCGCTTTTGTTTTGCGATTTGTGCTACCCGCGGCGGTGGCTCAGGCATTGCGCTGCTGCGCGCGAGGTCGCGGGTTAGATAGCCGGCCGGCACGGCCGATTTTATGATGGAGGCAAAAGCAAAAATGTCCGTGTGTATGACATTTTGGCGCACGTTAAACATTCCCAGTTAGAATATTACATAGTTCAAATAAAGAAAAAATGGGCTTGGTCCTTCCATGTAGTGAGACGAACCGGCAACCGCTAGGCTATTAGGGTAACAGAGTGGACACCAGGAGGTGGGTATAGAAGAATAGGAAGGCCCTTAACCTGATGGAGGGATGACATAAAGAAATTCAGGGGCAAACTAGACTCGAGTACAGGATACGAGCGGTATGAGGTCAATGGGAGAGGCCTTCACAATGCAGGGGATGTGAGTGGGCTGATAATGATTACTATGATGGCGGTTGGTAAGCATTTGTTTATTTACAGTTGAATATGTAATTCCACAGGGGACCATATCGTGCTGTCGTGAGCCACAAGTTACGGTTAATGAGAGGTATCTTGCATGAGACCAGCCTTTGGGACCGTGTACGATGCATCAGTGTAAAACGCAATGTCTTTCCGTGTGTTTGGCAATCCTACAACAACTTCTTATGGCAGCATTACTATCAACATACGCCAAAACCGATCAATAACGGCTCCCGACGGTATCGTGTATTTGAAAGATATTACATTGTTAAACAAACCTCTTCACGCACGTGTATACATTGTGCCAATAAAATTCGTTCAGGATCGCGGCGCTTGCCTTACCAACGCCTTGATGCTCACCTGTTTTTCTCTGGTTTGTCCAGTGAAGCACCGGTTCTTTAAAAAAATAGGGTACCGTCAGCTGTTTGTCTGCAACAAAAAAGGTAACTGCTGCAGAGCGAACGCTTGTGTAGAAATTCCCTGTACCAATTCCCGCACCAGGCGTTGAACTTTATACGTGTTGTTTACAAGCAGTATTTCAGGGTGTAATGCTGATATTTCGTTGCTTTCATGTCCTTCTGTTTTAATTAGAGTAATGGCGGTGTCACGTTTTGGGAGCGCAGCACTCTTCGTCATAAAACTCCCTCACAAGGGGCACCTTGAGTAATCTTGGTGACGGTATTGGCGACACCGCGGGCCCCGAGCCCCAACACATAAGTAGAAACCTACCATGGGGATGTGTTTTTAAGGTGAAAGAAAGAAACCTGAAACGGTGGCCGTCGGAGCCCGGGTCAAGCTTCGGGGGATGGGGGTCCTCTGTCTGTCTACCACGCCGGGAGATCCGGGACCTCTCTCGGTATCAGGGTAACCCGAGCAAAGAAACTACCCCCGTCACCTGCTTCTATACTATAGAATATGGCATGTTGTACCCCCCCCCCCCCCCACAAACGTGATCGGCCCCTGAAAAGGGGCCGCTCCGAAGTTTCTTTTCCTCCCTTGCAATCAGTCTCGCCCCCAAAGCCCGATAATTTCTCGCGCTTTTTCATAGTGGAATTTCTTGATAACACAAAGTCAATATCTCCAAGTATCTTAAAAGCCTTGTAGGCAAGTCGTACAAGGCTAAGAAACTGAAAACGGGATAACTCCTGATTGAGGTAGAAAGCAAACAGTAGCCCGGTAACCTTATCTCAAAAACGCGCATGGTCGATGTTGACATCAGGATGGCGCCTTATTGCAGCCTGCAGCCTTAATAGCGGCCAAGGCATGATGTCCGATCGGGGTCTTATAAGTGAAACCGAAGCCGATATGCTTGAGGGCTTCGTGATCAGGGGCGGTGACGGCAGTGAGGCAAATATCCATACGCCGAAACGACCGAATAATACCAACGAAACACATGTTCTTGTCGTTTTACCGCTCGACACTTCCGGAGTCGGTCAACGCAGGCTTCATGAGATGTTCGGTCGAACCATGCATGATGAACCCAGGCCGCTGCTTCAAGTGTCAGCGGTTTGGGCACGGCACTACCTCTTGTCGTGGTAAGCTGAGTTGCTCAAAATGTGCAGCACATGATCATCTAACTGGAAATTGTGAATCCGAGAACTTCACCTTTGCAAACTGCCAGGAACCGCCCGCTGCCTATCCCAGGAGCTGTGAAAAGTTTAAGCAGGAGAAAAAGGTAATTTCCTTGAAATTCAACAAAAACATTACCGTCCCAGAGGCGCGAAACTGGTTCACCCCTTTCCCCCAGGAGAGGTACGCCGCCACAGCTCGCCTGGGGGCCGAGCGGCATCTGGTGTCGGCGGCGACCCAGTACCTTGAGTCGGACTTGGTCCCGCCAGCAGCCACCCTTTCGAGGTTGCCTCGGGCAGCCGAACCAGCCTCCGCACCGCTCGCTAAGCGAGCAGCGGCTGTGGTGGCATCCACGTCCTTTGGGGGTGCTGCTGCACCCACTGTGTTCTCTCCACCGGCCCGAAGCACACGCGATGGCACGAGGAGATGAAGACGGAAAAAAACCGCAGTAGGTCCTACCCCCCACGCACCCCTTGTGCCACCGAAGCGCTCCTTACGCCCTCAGCGGTCGTGCCTCGAACGAAAGGCACCGGAAAGGATGCAAAGTTCGGGGGGTCCGTTTTGCCGGATACCTCTGCCAAATCGGATGATGGCATGAATGTGGGACTTTCCTGTCTGCTTCGCAGCGGAAAAAGCGGGTCCTTCCATCGAAAGCTCCAGACAAGGTTAAAAAATAGTCGCACTCCAGTAGCTCCAAACACTTCATAATGGAAAGAGTAAACATAATGCAATAAAACGGCAGAGGCCGTTTTAAAGCTTTGACGATGTATACGAAATACTACATGCTAATCAGCCAAGTGTAATGTGTGTTCACGATACACATTTTGAATTCCAAACACAAATTTCTTGAATATTTCGCTGGTATAAAGAAAGGACAGGGATGGCTGCACACACTCTTCTGGGGGTGTGGCCATAATCGCCTGGAAATCCTTAGCACGCCACCCTGTCACTTTTAACTCTGTCCTTGAGGCTGTAGCAATTGGCACAATAATATTGCCGTGAACCATGCATGGGTGTGTTTATTTATTGTTTGTTTTTATTGCGCGGCCGCACCCGGCTGTGTTATGTGTGTCCCAAGCAAAGCACGTCTTCCATGCTTTATTTTTATGCCGCAGGGCTATCTCATTCAAATAAGCAGACTGTTTAGTATTAACGTCACTAGCCCAGAATTATCTTCTCTGATCTACAATGTTCTGGATGTAAATTCACGGTTCCAGAAACACTCGCGCCCAACGATAAAAGCCTGCAGAAGAGACGCTGCGGCATTCGAGTCGTCGACGATCGCCTTGGAACATCACTTTGTTGACTACTGCTTTGCGGCCTGTATTCTTTGAGTTGTTCGGGGAGCACAAGTTCGCTCCAATAAACTTGTTTTCCTTGAGGACAACTGCGTCGCCTTTGGCCACTTGACATCTGGTGGAGGTCTGCGTAAATGCACCCTACGCCCTCGTCAAGCCGACAAGCAAGTCCCACTAGTGCCAGCCGCCGACAGCAAGGTCTTCAGCCGGAGTTCGGACTGCTTCGGATAAAGTGAAGAAAGAAGACGTCGTGAACACCACCATGATCAACGCAGGCATCATGACCAGCATACCAATCCTGCCCTTGTTCTTTAACAACAACGGAACCACCATCGTTCCGCGGATCCCCCGGAGAGGACCCTGAGGACCGGTTGAAGAAAGTGGAGCGCATCCGCATCTTTAACAAGTGACATGATGAAGAAACATTCCGCCATGTTTTCTTGTATTTAGAAAATACTGTCCGAACGTGGTGTGAAAACTATGAAAGCTCCCTAACCGACTGGACTCTCTTTAAGAGGGAGTTGCTGAAAACATTCGCCACCATCCTGCTGAAACACGAGCCGCCCTTTTGTAGGAAACGCGCACGCAACACCCCAACAAAAGGGGTCGTGGTCCTTGTTGAGAAGATTAAACCAGTATTTCGCCGCGCGGACCCCAAAATGACGGAAGAAAAGTTACGCTTCCTGATGCGCGGTGTAAAAGAGGAACTGTTTGCTGGACTTGTCTGCAACCCGCCCTAAACCATCGCCGAATTCTTGACCGAAGTCAGCGCGGATTGAGAAGGCTCTCGAAGTGCGTGCTAAGCAGTATGACCGCAACTTTGTTGGTGCGGCCAATGCGAACTGTGTCGACAACATGCGGAATCGGGCTGATAGCCTACCCGAGACCATCCGCGCAGTAGTGAGAGAGGAGCTGCGGAAATGTCTGCCCACGCCGCCGCTGCCCCACGTCGCTTTCCTTACCGACGTGATTAGGGAAGAATTGCAACAAGCGTTGGGAAGTTGTACGCCTTCCGAAGTACCCTGAGAGCAGCCACAAGTTATGTCCTACTCCGCGGCAGTTCGCCGACCCCGCCCTGCTTCAACACGCCGTCGTCAACAGGACCCACCCTACTGCCGCCCACTGTTGCCCGCCCGACCCCCAGTAGCCCGAAACCAGACGCCGAGGAAGACGGACGTGTGAGGAACTCCCGATAATTTTCCGAGGTGCTACCACTGCGGAGAGGCCGAACACATCTACCATCACTTTGCCTACAAGAGGCTCGGTTATCGAGGGTTTTCGTTGACGTCCCTGATCCCCGACCCAGCCAGCGCCCTACTGAGATCGAAAAATACTTCTCCAACCCCAACGGAAGATCAGCCCGCTTCAAACGTTCACCTTTGCCCTACCCGTACCAGTCACTGAACCGCCATGGCACTGCTGACTTCTGACGTGGAAGGTCCACAGCCCACGCGGAGGAAAATAAAAGCAGCAACATCTCGAGGTAGAGCTGCACGACCACGGAAAAATTAAAACCCTCCAACCACGCAGCGGCTCGCTCAAGACCATGATTCACGATATGCCCTCAGCCCGACGACCGACGGAACCCTGACGAGACTCTCGAACTCAACGACAGCTACACGGCGCGGTGCGTACCAAACACAACCGAAACTGCCGCTGAGAATATGCCGAAGACGACGACGCATAGTGCCCTACCGTCAACACGTACAAGCAATGACACGACACCACGACGTACGCGGAACTCAAGGAAGGCAGCCTCCGACTTTCAGCTGTCCAGTGACAGCTTTGATGTAGGCGCCCTCATAGACACCGCAGCCGACTACTCAGTTATGAGCGGACCGTTTGCGTCTAAGCTGAGGAAAGTTACGACGAGATGGGACGCTCCACACATACGCACAGCAGGAGGCCACTTCGTGACGCCAATTGGAACGTGCACGTCGCGCGTCACAAAAGACGGCAGAACATACCCTGCGGCTTTCCTCATTTTGCCTAACTGCTCCCGTGGCGTAATTCTGTGAATAGACTTTTTGACGGACAACGGTGCAATAATTGATCTGCAGGGCAAGTGTATCACATTTTCCTTCGACACCGCGCAAATTTGATGATCAGCGTGTACTGTGAAGATGCGGTTCCTGATGTCGACGCTATCATTGAGAGTGACCAAAAGTTGCTTCTCAGACGCAGTGTCTGTCGCAAGAGGCTTTGCGCACTTAAAGCAATGCCAATCCCACATTTTGGTCACTAATTTCACCGACCAGTACCAGCATTTAAACAAGGGCGCTGCAATTGCATTCCTCAAAGAAACGCAAGAAGGAAGTGACGTGGTCGCGGTTGCCTAATTTGAACGCGCACCCGACATACCTTGAAGCTTCCGAATCCCTTAGACGTGAATCCGTCGTTACCGACAGCAGAACAGAACAAATTATTCGCTTTGTTGCATCCCTACAGGGAGAGTTTTTCGTCGCACTCAAAACTACATCAGACACCTATAGCGAAGCACCGAATAATATCCGAAGAGGGAGCCCGACCAACCCTACAGTCACCGTACCGCGTCTCTTAACACGAGCGGGAAGCCATTCGGATTCAAGTCGACGACATGCTCAGTGACGACATTATACAGCCATCGAGAAGCCCCTGGGCTGCGCTGGTCGTAATGGTGAAGAAAAAAGACGGCACTAAGGTTTTGCGTAGACTACCGGTGAGTGAAAAAAAAAACACCAAAAAGGACGCCTGCCTCAATTCTACGACGCTTTTGACTACCTCTGCTATGCGAAGTATTTCTCATCGATGGATCTAAACACCGGCTACTGGCGAATTGAGGTGGACGATAGAAACGAAGAGAAGACCGCATTTATAACCCCGGACGGCCTATATGATTTCAAGGTGATGCCGTTTCGGCTGTGCATAGCACCAGCAACGTTTCAGAGTCATGGGCACTGTGCTAGCTGGCCTGAAGTGGCATGCCTGCCTTGTATACCTCGACGACGTTGTAGTATTCGCCCAGACTTTAGACGAACACTGTGCAAGGTTGGAGTCTGTAATCAAGGCTATTCGTACGTCGGGGTTAACCCTGAAGCCTGAAAAGTTCCGTTTTGCGTACGAGGAGCTCAAGGTTTGGGGCCACGTCGTCAACGCCGCGTGAGTCCTACGTGACCCAGCAAAATCTTGAGCCATTTCTAACTTCAAAGGCAGAAATACAAGAAGGGCGTGCAAAGATTTCTCGGACTGTGCGCATACTACCGGCGCTTCATCGCACACTTCGCACGCATTGCAGAGCCGCTAACACGCTTGACGAAAGATAGCAGCCCTTTTAGCTGAAAAAACGACCAAGAAAAAGCATACTGCGAGCTGCAAAAACGCCTGCAAAGCCGGCCCGTGCTTGCTCATTTCGACGAAGATGCCGAAACGGAAATGCACACGGACGCCAGTGGTATAGAATTCGGTGCCGTCCTCGTACAAGAACAAAGCGGTTGCGAAAAAGTAACCGCCTTTGCCAGCCGTGGTTTGTCGAAGGAGAAGAAAATCTCTTTTTCAGACTCAGCGTCTGAAAAACAGTGTCTCAATATTAGTGGGCGATTTCAAAATTTCGCCCATACGTGTCTGGTATACTATTCAAGGTTGCGACCGACCACCATGCGCTGTGTTCGCTCGCCAATTTGAAGCACCCCTCAGGCCGTCTCGGGCGATGGAGATTGCGCCTGCAAGAGATTGACGTTACAATCGTCTATAAATCCGCAAGAAACACTCCGATGCCGACTGCCTGTCTTGCGGTCCCGTCGACCCACCAGCACAAGACTCTGATGAAGACAGCGCGTTCTTCGGAGTCGTGACGGAGAGCTAACTAGCCGCCCAGCAGCGTGCCGACCCCGACTTAAGCGTCATAATAGACTACCTCGAAGGATGCAACGTCGCCGTGCCTAGTATTTTCAAACGCAACCTACCAGAATTCAGTCTGAAAAACTCCGTTCCCGTGAAGAAGAGTTTCAGCCTCGTAATGAGAATGAATTGTCTTCTTGTCAACCCTGCAGACCTTCGGGAAAAAAGTTTGGAAGCATGCCACAACGACCCGACTTCCGGACATCTAAAAACAGCCTGCACAATTGAAAAAATCAAGGCGAAGTACTATTGGCCACACCTTACATCCGACGTCACCCACTACGTCAGAAGCTGCCGTGACTGCCAGAGACAAAAGACGCCACAGACGAGACCCGCCAGACTTCTGCAGCCGATCGCCATCCTATCGAGGCCCTTCCAACAGTTTGGAATAGACCTCCTGGGCCCGTTCCCTACATCCCGATCCGAGAACAAGTGGATTGTCGTAGGGGACAGACTACATCACCGCTACGCAGAGACCGCCGCTCTTGCGAAGGGGGACTGCACAAGAAGTGGGAAAGTTCTTTATAAGCAAAGTTATGCTGCGACATGGAGCCCCGGAAGTCCTAATGACCGACCACGGAACGGCGTTTACTGCGGAGCTGATGAAAGGAGTATTACGCTACACTAACACAGATCACCGAAGAACGACGGCATACCACCCCCAAATGAACGGAATAACAGAACGTCTGAACAAGACAATCCAAGATATGCTGTCAATGTACGTCGACGTTGAACATAAGACTTGGGACGAAGTGCTCCCGTATGTGACGTTTGCGTACAACACGGCTATCCAGGAAACTACGCAGATGACACCGCTCGAGCTTGTCTACGGAACACGGCCGACTACGATGCCTTACGCCATGCTTCCGCACGTAGAAGACGACGACCTCAACGCACACGTCCAAGGATACCTTCAGCGTCCGAAAGAGGCCCACCAGTTCGCTGGAGTTTCTACAACGGACCAGCAGCGCGTGGATGCCGGGCGCTATAACCTCCGACGCCGAGACGCCGAGTACCACCCAGGGGATTGTGTTTGGGTTTGAACTCCTATGCGACGACACGGACTTAGTGAAAAGCTTCTGCGATGGTATTTCTGACCCTACCGGATTCTACGACGTGCCGGCCAAATTACCTACGAAGTGATCCCCGATGGTGATTCCTGAACATCACCATTCACGTGGCCCGAAGTCGTCCACGTGGCTCGCTTGAAACGTACTATGCAAGACGACGGACTTATTTTGGTTGTTTGTTAGCATTGTCTTTTGTTTTAGCATGGGGTGGATGCACTCTAAGAGGGGGGTAATGACGCGAACCATGTATGGGTTTGTTTATTTATTGGTTGTTTTTACTGCCCGCGCGAGGCTCTCTTATCAGTGTCCCAAGCGAAGCGCGTTTTTCATTCTTTATTTTTATGCCACACAGGCTATCTCATTCAGATAAGCAGAATGTTTTGTCTTAACGTCATTAGCCTAGAAAAATCTTCTCTGATCTACAATGTTTTGGTTTGAAATCGACTGTTCCAGAAACACTCGCGCCGAAAGATAAAACCCTGCAGAGCAGACGCCGCGGCAGTCGAATAGTCGACGCTCGGCTTCGTACGTCACTTTGTTGACTTCTGCTTCGCCACCTGCCTTGTTTGCGTAGTTAGAGGAGCACAAGTTCGCTCCAATAAACTTGTTTTCATTCAAGAGAACTGCGTCGTGTTTTGTCACGTGACAATATTATTAGGTTGATAACGGTATGCTTCATATATATTCCTTCTGATCTTGCACTTTCGAGCTCTGACTTCTGGCACTGGTCGACCAGATGCCCGAACCATACATCATAACAGGCGGCCTTGATGAATACAAGTCTCTTTGGTGCTCTTCTGGCACGGATGCCTGAGGTCGCCTGACGGAGAGATTTCTTACATTTTCAGGAGCATGCCTCTTCAACAAAAGAAGCCCACATACGTTTATATAGGCCCACATATTATGCGTTATATACGTTATTAGCCCACATACGTCATCCGTGTACAGCAATGGTGCGACGTGCGGTTAATGGAGCTTAAATCTACTAAATGCTAACTCGTTTCTTTTTAACGCCAACGTAATCATCTGTATTTTTCTTACATAATAGCTAACTCTATCCTTGAACAAGTCAAATCTATAAATACCTAGGCGTCACCTTAACCAGCATGCTTTCGTGGCGTACGCATATCACGAACGTCATATTATCAGCAAACGGATCGCTGGGTTTTTTAAAGCGCCATTTGCATCATTCCCTACTAGACGTCAAAATTCTCAGCTATAAATCTTTATTCCCAACTAAACTACAATATGCGGCTCCCATATGAAGTCCGCGACAGGTATACTTGATCAATGAATTAGAATCCGTGCAAAACCGTGCAACTAGAATCATTCATTCCTCATATTCATATAACATAAGCATGTATTCCCTTAAACGCGAAACTGGTCTTTCATATCTTTCAGTCTGCCGCCACATCACCAGCATTTGTTTGCTACACAATTTTTTATACAGCCCTCTTAATCAACAACCGTACATCGTCCCAACGACGCGATATCTCACCACACTGTCCACCCACATCAAATTGCCCGTACACATGCTCGCACTAATACTTTTTCTGCGTCTTCTTTCCCCCGTTTAGCAGTAGACTAGAATGGCCTTTCCTGTGACGTTCCGGCCATCACGTGTTCATCAACATTTAAAGAGAAGGTCACCACACACATTTCCTTTTGACGACCTGTGTACATTTATCTCTCCCCCACCCCTTATGTAGTACCCCCTACATGAGGGTCTTTAATGTATTAAAGTGATGTAATGATGCGATGGGGCACAACACGGACTCATAGCTTGACTTGGCTATTGGCTCCGCAGTTCTCGTTTTTCTTCTCGAGTGAGGTGTTTGCACTGACCCATATAGTAGTGACCACTTCCCCACCTAACTAACATACATAGGTAAAGGCCCATGCAGGCCATCTTCCCAGAACAGGTTCAATGAAGCAAAGACTAACTGGTATACATTTACAGAGATATCCAAACTACACTACACAACCATAAGACACCTACACATCGATGAAGCCACTCAACTACTCACGGCTCACATCCTCGCCACCGCTGAAAAGTCCATTCCCCACACCTCTGGTGCCCTGCGCAATCATGGGAGGCCGTGGTGAAAATGAGGACTGTAGGCGGGCGCGAGAGGCCCTGAACAAGGCGTGGGGTCCTTCGTCAGTACCCCACGTCGGGAAACCTTTTATTGTTCGAAAGGGCAAAGGTGACGGGATAATGTTTGCGCACCGAGACAAAACGAGAAAGTTGGCGCTCATTCATAACATCCGTAAACTCGTACATCTACACACAAAAAGTATGAACACGAACACGCAACCTCAAGGGAAAACAAACACTCGGCCTGCCTCTGGTCAGTACAACAGGGGACACAATCGAAGACAAGGCTGACACGCTCGCAAAAAACTTCCAACACGTGTCCAGTTCAGCACACTACACAAACCCTTTCATAAAACACAAACAATCGTCCACAAAGAAGCCTATACTACATAACGAAACGTCAACATCATCTCATAACTCAGAGTTTTCACTGCATGAGCTGAGCGCTGTTTTGAACACGGGTAAACCCTCAGCTCCAGGCCCAGATAACATCACATATACAGTGTTACAATACCTACACGCAGGCACACTTGGAACACTTCTACATCTATATTATAAAATAAGGCTTTCGGGGCACATTCCACACTCTTGGAGAGAGGCCATAGTAGTGGCTTTCCTAAGAAGGGAAAGGACCCGTCGTCCCCTTCAAGTTACCGTCCTATATCCTTGAGAAACTGCCGGTGCAAGCTTCTCGACAAGATGATAAATCGCAGGCTCGTGTACTTCCTTGAGTACAACGGTCTTCTCGAGAGCTGCCAGGCCGGGTTCAGGTTGGGGCGATCGACAAACAATCAACTGATCGAACTTGACGCGCACACCAAGGATGCCTTCGTCTATAAGCAGTATTGTTTAACTGTGTTTTCCAACCTCGAAAGGCCTACGCACCGCTTGACGTTATGGGATCCTTAGTGACCTCAACTCATTCGCTGCTTCTGGTAACATGTTACACACCCTTGTAAGTTACTTGTGGAAGAGAACGTTTCGAGTGAGAGTTGGTTGTGTACTCTCAAAGGTTGCACTCTCTCAACTGCACTCTCTTTATTGTAAAGATGAACTCTTTTGGAAAGACATTGCCACCTACATTCTCTTCTTCCATGTATGTAGACGACGTGCAGATATCCCTTAAATCCTGTAATATATCTATCTGCGAATGTCAGGTTCAGCTTCATGTAAACAAAATTTCCAGCTGGACTGACGAGAATGGTTTTAAAATTAATCCTAGAATTCTGGAAAGAGCTCTTGCGTTGTGTCCTCCAGGAAGCGTGGGGTCTACCCAGACCCAGACATCACTATTAAGAACGTGCCTATTCCTGTGAACAAGAAGCACAAGTATTGAGGTATATTTTTCGCTGAAAAGCTTACATTCATTCCTCATATCAAGCACCTCAAATGCAAATGCTTGAAACAGTAAAAATTCTTAAGGTCGTTTCACACCAATCCTATGGGGCCAATGAACAACTCCTGCTGCACCTCTACACGGCTTTCTTAGGGTCTCGGCTTGACTACGGCAGTGCCGTATATGGCTCAGCGGCAAAAAGATCCCCTAAAATGCTCGAACCAGTGCTGTATCTTGGTCTTCGCCTCTCAGACAGCGCTTTCCGCACTAGCCCATTCGAATGTCTGTATGTCGAGTGTGCCAAATGGTGCCTAGAGCATCAGTGGGAGTATGTTGACTTCTTTTATGCATCGAAGATCGTATCTCTCACCAACCATCCTTTTATTCCTATCCTGAACAATATACAGAAAATTGTCAACTCCTTTTAAACAGGCCATCTATCCCCTTACCTTTCTCCCTCATAGTTAGGGAGGAGGCTTCTGCTTTCGAGGTCCCCCTGTAAGACACGCATAAGACACCCAACAATAATTTTATTCCACCATGGCATCTACGTTCAATATTAGGAGACCTATCCTTCGCACTAGTAAAAAAAAATAAGGTACCCAGGATTGGGATTTTTCAGCACTTCCTGTACCTGCAGGACAAGTAGAGGTGCGCAGAATTCTTCTGTGACGCGTCGAAATTGCTTTAACTGTCTCTTGTACAGCGCACGGACCAAATTTTAGAGTCACCAAAACAATATATTTTCATACCAGTATTCACACGGCACAACCGTATGGCATCTTGCTCGTTTCAAATCACATCATCAAACATAAAATTCTAAAGTCCATCGTGTACACAGATTCCCTAAGCTTTGTACAGGCACTGTCATCACGAAGCTCTTTTAAGAACTATGCCTTCACTGTCCTCTTCAAGTTACTAATGACTGCTGATGCCTCAAATCTTCAAATAACTACAGGCTGGGTACCAGGGCACTGTGGAATCACTGGAAATGAGTCCGCCGATCAACTTGCTGGTGCTGCTGCTCTCATGACTACAGTTGACATTACAACAGTACCTTACAAGACAACATCAGACGACAGCTTCGTAACACATGCAACTACACTGGAGTCAACAAACAGACAACAAACTGTATGTAATAAAACCGCCATTGGGACGCTGCAGAGCAGACTCACACAACAGATACACTGAATTTGCCCTGGTTGGGCTGCGGATAGGCCCCACACATATGACGCACTTCCACCTGTTCACTAGACTTTCGAGACCCATGTGTAGCTGGTGAGGAAAAGGCCCACCTGTAGTCCACAAACTAATCACGTGCAAAGCACTTGACAGAATACGACACAAACATTCCCTGAAATATACAGGTGACACATTCCAGTGTACCCATTATTGTTTTGAGCGGGCGTACTAGTGTTTTCTAGTCAACGTGTTCTTAAGTTTTTAGCTAAGATAAAATTTCTCTACCTTATGTCATATCACGCGTAATCAACGTGGCCCTATACACCAGTCATCTGAATTGCGGTTTGTCACGTTTAACTTTGTTTAGACACAGGCTTCAATATTTACACTTGCATTACTTAATAAATACCTCGTTCTTTGGCGCTCTTTGGCAAGGTTGACCTTGGGCCACTACAATCACCCATCATCATCACTATTGATAGCGTGTGAAGCTGGACGCAGTCGACAGACGGCACGAAACAAATCACGTTTGTTTGTAATTTGCGATTGAGCATAGTTCCCAACCGTTTAGCTGAATGAAACTTGGAAAGACTAGAGCTTCTGTCCAAGTTTAGGCGTCGTAGCTATCTTACTGGCAATGTAACACACAACATAATCCGCTCGACCAGTAAAGACACCAGACAGATGTCATTCGGCTGTTTCACGTTCACGTATATACCTACTGCCAGCACCACGAGCATGTTATTAGCGACGGCGTGGAACCTATACCTTGGCGTGCAGGCCCGCTTCCTCCATCCAGTCCTGACACCTGCATCCAAACGGGGAACCGCCTATGTACGCGTGCTTAAACATGAAATATAGTAGCAAATAACCACGTGAAAGTGTAGTCGGTGGTGGCGAAAAGGAACGCCGGATAGCGCCCAGAAAAGCGGCCTCACTGAATTAAAGCTTGGGAGGGGTGGACATATGGTGCTTCGTAGGTAACCAAACCTCCCGTAAAATATTCTGACAAAGCAAACAAGAATGGTTCTTATACATCTCCCCCAGAACCGAAGAATAAACAAAAAAGACGCAAAAATATTTAAAGTGCGAATAAAAAATACCTTTTATGGCAAACCGTGTGACGACCTGCATTTCTAGAAAAGTGCATATTTGCCTGAGGTAACGTTTATTCGTCATAGCAGTGTAAATGTAGATAATTGGTCGGACAGAATTAACCGCAAAAATAATTACGCCCACCTCCCCTTCCGGGAACCCTGGTGTGATGCGACGCTGAAGGGGGTTCCATTGTGCGTTTCCGTTGGGTCGATTACTCGAATTGCGTGAGCAATCGTCGGGTAATGCGTGAGAGAGAGAGAGAGAGAGAGAGAGGGAGAGAGAGAGAGAGAGACGTAGCGCCGACGACCGTCGACTGAGAGACCGGCCGGAGCGCGGCACTCCGCTTATATGCGCAGCGCGCCCGAAAAAGAGGAGAGCGCGGAGAGAGAGGGCGCTGCACATGCGCATAGCGCGCTTGCGCCGCGCGCAGCGCCGCCCACCGGTGGAGTGAGAGAGCGCGCCGCACTGCGCGCGCCACAGATGTTGGGGGAGAGGGCGCGCTATCACGGCGAGAGGAGAGGGGGTGAGCGGAGGAGAGACGCAGCTGTGCGGACGCGGACAAGGACGACGCAGGAAGGACAGGGTCGCCGGCAAGAGATGCTCCTCTCAGCGTCGCATCTAATAAGAAGAAAAAAAAAATTAAAGCTTTCTGACAGTATCAATAATACGCATTTCATACAGTTCCCCTCAAAACCTACGATTAGACAACAAAGTACCCAAACATTTGTTGAGTTACAAATAAAAAGGGCAAACCGTCGAACGCCTGCACTTTCACAAAAATGGAGATTTGGTCGAAGTAAAATTTTTTATTGTTATGATAACGTAAAAAAAATATAATTGGTTTGAAAGAATCCCGCAAAAAAAAGTGGCGCTCGAATTCACGCGGTGAAGGTGATTGGAAGGCAAAGCTTTAAACGACACCCACAACAATTGCCCATGTCACGTCACTTCAATTCACACGCGTGACTTTACAAAGAAGGAAACCAGAGATTCTGCTAGCCGTAACCTGGAATTGGCGGAGGCGGTGTCCCGAACGCAGCAACGTCGGCCACCGCCGGACTGGACCGGCGGACGCCGCCGCTGTAGCCCGCCTGTGCATCTGCAGAAAGAAAACGGGGAGGAGATTCTTTCCAAGGGTGACACAGCGGAGCGTAGCCATAATGATATGTTAGCTCGCGGCTGGACCACCTCGCGACGGAAGCGCAGACACCGAAACATATCGGAATTACAGCTTAGTGGTTCCCATTTATACCGATTTAAACTAAATAGCTTCGTAAGTTTTAAAATTGCGATAAAGCTGACGGATCTTTTATAATCGCTATTTATCAGAACCAGTTGCTCCATTCGTCTTTTGTAACAGGTATTAAGCACAACCTGATGGGTAATCACCAATTTAGAAAACGGAGTACCATTCGTGGCAATGAGTGCGCAAAAGGTAGCGTTTCTCCAGCGGGCTCGTGTTTGTATGTGGTCTCTACTTTTCTTTTTCCCGCCGTGAAACCAAACCTTACGTATCTTTGGCGTACGACCACTTAATTCCTTCGAGTCCTGGTTACCGAAGAGGTGCTGCCCAACAACTTAATCGAGCCGTGCGAAGCAAGCGCGCAATGAACGCTTAGCTGCGTCAAAATAGGCCCAAAACAACGCACCCACTGGCGAGCAGGCACATTCGCGTGGGGAGTGCTTGGTAAATTCGCCGCGCCAGTAACAGTGCGCTTCATGAGTGAAACCCACCGCCACCCCCTCAGCTCGCCCTTCCCGCCGCAGCCGCCTCCGTCTTGGGTGTTTATTGTGTCGCACGCCGCGAAAGAACATGTAACTGGTAGAGGTAGAAAGCTTTGCTTTAAAATGGGAACTGTGGAACAGATACATTTTCACACGAATGATGTGACAAAAGCAAAAATATGCATCTTACACATTACCCCCAAAACCAAAAAATAAATGAAACGATTTGGCACAGCTTGCACCAGTGGTCCGAGGCTAAGAAATAGGAGAGCTGTGAGTCGAACAAGGTTCTCCCGACACTGATAACGGATCTCAGGGTGGAGAGAGCAGCCGGGCCGCAGCAGGGCAAGGCTTTCCGAAGCCCCTTCAACTGTTATAACATTAAACTATGTACAGTTTTCTATTCAGTAGCAATGATTGTCATTCCTTTCGTCATCGTCTACCAGCGGCACCGCCGGCTCCGGCAAATCCTCTTCTGGGCGTCCTTGCTTCGGCAGACCTTCATTTCTTCGTCAGCTGTTCCGTTGGCTGTCACTACGTGTGTATTGTGAAGGGACAACTTGCACTTTTGTCATCATCCCTTTCGGCGCGGCCAACGCCTGGCGTGCCGGTTGCTACATGACGACAAACACGAAGACGGGAGCTTTTCATCCGGCGTAAGGTGACGTCGAAGCCACAACGACGCAGAACAGACTGCGGGAGCCACGCACTCAGGTTCATTCAGTATTTTTTGCTAAATCCACTGCTGGAAGGTCGTGCTGGGCAGCTAGCTCAGGGAACGAGGTGATGCCGCCACAAAGGACGTACTCTCGCTCGCTCTGGGTTTTGTGGCTACGGCGGACGAATGTGTGGTGGTCTTAACAGCTCTGAGACTTGGCGTAAGAACGTTCAAAATACGGATAAAAATAGCATAAAATACCCAAATTTGCAGTACCCTTGCATGTTTAAAAAACATAATCAGCGAAGTAAAATCACTTCGTCGATATAATAGTATGCAATTTACATCAACAGCGAAAAGGAAGAAAATAAAAATAAAAAACACAATCAACCTAAAAGACAATTCAACATCTTTTCCTACTCATAGCCATTTTTGCTGTAACAAAATCGCACTCTCGACAAGCAGCATAAGATTGTTGCGCACTAGTGGATAATATTTAAATGTCTGTGGCATTTTTTGCTAGTTCGCGTGCTTCTGTGGTTCTAATGTAATGAAATGTCTATCAACCCACGGACTTTGGAAATTGGACTTAGGTCTTTCCGAACGAATAAAATTGTTATTGGACTTGTAAATAGTCACTGTTTGCTTCCTTCACAAAAAATAATATTTAAGTACGCAGCCAAGGTTCAATTTGCTTTTTGCCTAAAGCAAACTTGGGGGGAGTTCGAGGAAACTTCAAACTGTTGCAATGGATAAGTAGAATCTGTGAACAGCAGCTTGAATCCCAAATTCTATAGGGTGGATTTACAGCGTGTACACAAAAACACGTCAATCAAAATGGTTTAAGAAATGTTGTCATTCTCTATCAAGAAATCAAGAATGCATCTTACATCTTTGTTCCGCAAAGAAAGCTCCTGATAAAGGGCGCCAGAGGGAGCAGTGGCTAAGATAACAACCTCTTCGGAAATGGGCTAGTTGCGGCCACACGTGTAGGACGAGCCGCTTTCAGAGGTGATAATACTGGCAGGGGCAAACAAAAAGCTCCTCGCGATGACAGGCGACCAGAATGCGCGTCGGGGGTACTGTCCAAAAGTGCGGTGAGGTGCTGACTGGGGCCGCCGCAAAAGCATTTCCCCGAGGGGAAGAATGTGAAAGTGCGAATGCACGAGTTGAATTTGCGCGGTTCGGTAATGTTCGCGAAAGAGAGATCACACACACACACACAACTACAAAGAAAGAAAGATGCATTTATTCACAGACACCTATTTGTGTTGTCGTTGTACTTGATTGCTAGAGCGGATCTCAGCTTTGAAATTTCGTGTCAGTACTCCTTTAAGCAGGTGCATTAGCCTTTCTCACGCCCGATTCTTGGCCAATGGGTGGCCATGTGCCAGCCATCTCCCCCCGTGCGGCCATGCCAATCCCCCACGTGGGGGTGCGCGGACATGTGCCATGTCAGCGGCCAGGCTGCGTGCGCCCATCTCCATTGCACTTAAAAGCGCCGGTGGATCAGCAAGGGTTTCATCCGAAGTGAGACCGCCTTGCACTTAAAAGCAAAGTATCAGCAAATAGCTGTGTGCTTTTAAAATAAACGAATAGACCGCCTTTGTTTGATAGCGGCCTTCCCGTGGGCCTTCCCGTGGAGATCATAAAGTAATTTCGAATGCCTTTGATTTCAATTTCCTTCCTCACGGCACTAATTCCTGACGGCGTATGCACAGGGATCCTTTACGATGGAGACACTGCTACAATATATTAAAGGAGCAGTGAGAGAATACAAAGTTCACTTCCTTCACTAACAGAATACCCTGAGTGAAATACGGCCTTGACGCGAAGAACATAGTTTAATTGTATCTCATTTATCGCGCCGACGGAGCAGCGTTCGGAGCGGCATTAGCAAATGGACATCAGCGTTAATCAGGGAGAGCCAAAATGTATGAAGACTGACGTCAGAAATTTTAGTATGGTTTTTTTTTATTAAAATTAACATGTGCGCTAAACTATTTGCACTTTATAAAAGCAATCAAAATATTCGCGTTGCTCCTTTAAGAGCTTGTTAATAATTACACATTAAAGGAGAAATGTCATTGCCACTACAAAAACATGCCTTGTGGCACTTCACTAAGGGATGATGATAAAAGAAATGATGATAAGGGTGATGACGAAAGATGTTTACTTACTTATTCCAGTTCCCAAATCCGCACATATAGGCTAAAATTACCACCCTCCTAGTTATATAAGTAAAATGTAATACGCGTTTGAAAATTGAAATGATATTATACTGCGTCGCCAGGTTGCCTTTGCTGTCGGAGTGAACAATGCGTCGCGAACGCTACTGAAAACAGACAAAAATACTCACCAGCTGACTCTATATACATAGGTGACAGCATTTACCGAAAATAGATTCACGTAAATAGTATGACTGTATCAATTTATCAACACCCTCTCCAACTAAGGTAGAAGCGCCAACACAGGGGTATGAAGCAGTTGATATCTATAACAGGTGTTAAAGGACTTTACATCAGCAGACAAACGTTGGCGCTCTAAAGCTGTGCATTTACTTCGAGGAATAATGCCAAAGTTTCCTCCGTGCCTTATTTTTATATGCGCTCTGGCGGGTAAGTAAAATCCGAGTAGATTCTGCAAACAGGGTGGGGTAGTTGTTTATTGCTTGTTTTTCAATTTGCGATGCCAGCTTGTTGTGGTAATCTAAGCTTTTCTATGCCTGGTAAGTTTGTGGAAATTCCACAAGTGTAGTCCTAGTGGGACGCCAAGTTCTATGTTAAATTTTGTAGCGTTGTACCTGGGAGCTGATGATGCAAGTGTGTCATCATTGTGTTTAGAAAAATCTGAGCTCTTTGGTCTGTTCCTTTAGATAACGTGGCTCTACACATAGCAAGATTTTTTCCTGCATTGAGACACTAGCCACTCAAATCATCCGCTATGTGACTACTGGGATATTTTGGTTGGAGCTGGGCTTGGCGCTGGGCCAGGTGATGGGCTTTGATTAGTTTACCTATCTTATTATGTATTTCAAGCACGAGGAGTCATTTTGTGGGTGCGTGTGGGCAGCAATTGCACGGAGCAATAGGCTTTTCAAAGTGAGGCATCGAGCTAGGTGCGTTTAGAGGGGGTGAGCTGTGTGTACTGGAGGTGATAGCAAAAACAGCTCACCCTGGAGCACTGCAAAAGTCGCAGCCGTTGTAAGTCATTTTGTCCGTGTCTCCCAGACGCGATCTGTTTAGTGAGGCCAATAGTTTGGATGGTATGAGTGCGCAAGGGATGTATAGTGTCTGTGCTGCTCCTTTTGGCTTGGAGATGCATCCCGAGGAGGTGAAGCTGCAAGATCCGGGGAATCAGTTGTCCGCGCAGCATTATCTGTATGAAGCTTGGGGGAGTGGGCCTACCCCTAGGTAGAGGAATGAGTAGGGGGGCTGATTTAGCAGCCGAGGAAGTCAAGTCTGCTTGTGCAGCAAGATGGGAAACTGAGGCATCCTCTGCTGAGAGTATGGCCTCTATGTGGCGTCCTGCCTTACCTGACCCAAAGTGTAATGTCATCCGCGTATCTAGTGGAGTGGAGGGACGGTGTATTATCTGGAGCATTCCGTAGACGGAGCATTCAGAGATTTTATACTAGGGGTGTAAGAACGGCTCCTATAGGGCTGCCTGCGTTCGGCATGTCGAAATTGTTTGATTTGATGGTGCCAATTCGGAGACTAGTGGTTCATTGAAGTGGAAATTATGCATGAAGCTCTATGTGCGAGCACCCAGGGGAATTGTGTTGATGGAGCAAAGAATGGTGGAATTGACCTACCCATCAAATGCGTTATGCAGAACTAACGTGAGGATTTCCACATATTCTCTGGTGGGAGGGTGCTCTAGAGTGTCATGGTGGATTTCTAGAAGGCCGTCCAGCGTGGACAAGTCCTGGCCGGAAGCCTATGAGGTTTGGGGGAAAGAGGAGATGTTCTTCAATCTGTGTGGCTAGTCGATTGTGGATGACGTGTTCACATTCACGTCCTTAAATGAATATTCCGTCTTAAATGGACCACTTGTTTGTGCTACACCGATGACGTTAACGTTTTCTCTCCGACCTTTGAAACACATTTGGAACGTCTTTCAACGGTCTTTTCTGTTTTCCGCCCCGCAGGTCATTAATTGTGTTTTTCCAAATTCCGATTCGCCCAACGTGAACTTCAAATTCATAGTCACATTGTGGATGCCCGTGTTGGTCAAACCGATGCAGCTAAGATCCATGCAGTCAAAATCTTTCACAAGCCGCTAACCGCAAGAGGTGTCAGAAGCTTTCTTCTACTTCTACCGCTTCAAACAATATTTTGCCCACACTCGTGGCCCTTTAACCAACCTTCAAGAAAATGTTCGCTTCCCGTGGGATTCTCAAAAAGCTGAAGCCTTTTCCTTACCTTTTAACAGGCTTACTAACGAACCTATATTACCTCATTTCGACATTTGCTTCAATCGAACTACGCACTGACGCCAGTGGCCGAGGAATAGGTGCGTTCTTAGGGCAGCACCAGACTGGCGAAGCCCGCGTGGTTGCGTACGCCAGTCGTTTGCTTTCTGCTACCGAGCGCAACTTTTCAATCACCGAACGCGATGTCTCGCCCAAGTGTGAGCTTTGGCGAAGTTCCGTTCATAATTATGTGGCCGTCGATTTCGGTCGTTACAAATCCCCATGCCCTGTGCAGGCTTCAATAACTAAAACATGCCACGGGCCGCCTTCGCACTGGGTTTGCGTGTACCAAATGCTCGTTTTTGCTTACTACATGTTCGCTTATTTTTAGTTTTAAATGCAGAGCATTTCAGTAACTCACGATGTCACCCGCGTTGACGTCCGTAGTCGTAGTCCGCACCCCTCCCCCCACACTTATATCTATCCGGCGCCTGGTTCGATCCCTCGACCCTGCGGGCGGAATGTACGCAATGTACATGGTGCTCCACTGCGCCACAAAGCCGACACAGAATGGGAGGCTACGAACGCGCCTTATATCCTTGACTCATTCAAACTACGTCAAGAAGCTGCTGATACAACGCATTCACTACCACCAACTCCCCAACCACTAAACGTTAACGCAATACACCACACCCTATGCGACGCATTTACTCGAGTCCCCCTCGCGGGGAGATGGGCCCAATTTTTTTTCAAAACTCCTCCCAAGTAGCTATCTCCAATTGCAGTATCATATCCAAATGTAACGTGCTAGTTCAGGCATTTGTGCAATTTATTTAAAAATCAAGCGTTACATGGGCTGCCCTTTAATGCTCATCCTTTACTCCATTTTCAACGTTCCTTTCTAGACCTTTCTAGTTTACTCTGTGTTTTCCAGAGGAGATGTACAATATCGTATAGGTTTGATTTTATCGTTTTATTTCTTGATATTTTTTTCTGTTTTCAGTTTTTTTTTTCGTTCATCAATGTTCTGTCCGATGACCTTTATGTGCGCTATAACAGCGATTGAAATGTTATATTTGCCATAGTTGTGAAACAGCTGGAAAAAACAAGGACAGAAGGAAGAAGACAACAACACGAGCGCTGACTAACAACTGAAATGTTTAATACGCCATGAAAAAGTATATAAGGACGTGTGTAATCATAAAAATCTTGACGTATGTCTCAAATGTGCACAGAACAGCCACTCATTCAACAACGGTCTAGATAGGCGACTTCGCAATCGAGTAACGATATGGACGGGTAACTAATACAATCATCCGAATTCTTTTTCATATAAAATACCTCAGCTGTCTACCTTTTCTTTCTATCTTTGTGAGTCATTAAAACAGTAGTATCATTAACCAAGGGATAGAATCCGCAACTCATACAATTCGATGACAAATGTTACGTGGGCGTTCCCTTGAGGGTGTTTCGATGTTCGCACAAGCGCTCATAGAGGCATCGCCCCGTTTGCCCGATGCACTTTGTTTTGCACTTAAAGGGAATGCAATACACGACATTACAGCGGCACTCAACAAAGAGTGACTTCTGCTTCACCCCACAACACTTTTTATGGGAAACCCCTTTCCTGGACAGCTTATGGTCAATTCTGGGTATAAGCCTCTCTAATTTATTGTTCGCCGAGAATTAACACCTCAACAATAAACTTGCCTGCTATCTTTTTTATTCTATGCGAAATTGCATGAATATAGGGTAAAACAGCACACCGTTAGCGCGACTCTTTTTCAACTGCAGATCTTCCGTGCTGCCTCAACTTTGTCAATACCTTTTTTGCAGTAAACACAAGGGTATGATTAGAGAAGCCAGCTTTTTTCAATCTATCTAATTGACACGCAAACTAGGACCCAATGGTGTGAATACAAGACTTTGTTAGAGACGAGTTCAGGCTATTGACAGCAATCCCGGTTTTTACCACTTTAGAGTGGCAAGAATAATAACTCAAGAGGGGCTTGTTAAACGTTGGGTGATGCATGGAGCAGACGTGGTTATCCTGAAAAGTCAGCTTCAGGTCCAAAACTGGATGACTACAGCTTGGGGAACCTCACTAGTAAACGCCAGACGCTGACCAATATCCTTAAACACCTTCAAAACCTTATTCACATGTTGCTGAAAACTACATGTCCGTATGAGCTGAAGATCAGCATGAACATACCTGGAAACCTTGAAAACTAGGCCTTCCAGATGTTTCTTTCAGACAGTGTCCAGGCTCCTCAAAAAATATTGCTAAGTACAGGAGCCACACGCAAACCAGTACAAAGACCAGGCCTTTGAGTGTAAACCTTCTCCCCCCAAGAAACCAGGGTGGACTTCAAATAGAAAGTTCAACAGTTCCAGAAAGCTTCCAAGAGACAGACCAGAACTGTTAACAAACTTCTCTTGTCATTGTGATCGTGTAATACATCGTTTAACACAAGTGAGTAAACTGCCATGGGGAATAGAGTAAAAGAGGTCTACCACATCAATACTAAACGCAGAGCATTCACTAGGTTTTTCAGCAGACAAATATTCCACCACTTGCTCAGAGCCAGTCACAAGAAAAGGATCTTCGATGGCCTAAAAACGCAATTGCTGTTGAAGAAACGTAGAAACAGCGCCCTGCCAAGTACCCCGCTCCGTAATTATCACCCTGAAGGGAACATCTAGTTTATTGGTCTTGGCCGAAAAGAAAGCCTCCAGAGTGTCTTTTTTGCCCCACAAACACGAGTGCTGAGGGCATCCGAATTCAATTCATTTAGCAGCGCAACGCACTGTTTCTTCACGCTGGAAGGTTTCAGTGGGGACTGTTTGAAATTCTTATCAATAGCAGCAAGCGCCTTAACACCAAATGTATCGCCAGGAAGGACAACAAAAATCCTTCTTTATCTGCCGTTAACAACCTTAAGTCATTAGCGACAAAATAGTCAACCAGGGAATTCAACAGGCGCCCATTTACATGCCTCGAGTTATGCCTGGACACCGCCGCGACACCCTCTTTAAGACAAAGAGAGCTCTGATCTGGTAGGACCCTTTGTGTGACCGACCTGGCCATGGCAAGCTTCTCCACAGGCTTCAGGGCTGAATCCATGCAGAACTTCGGACCAAGCCGCAGTAGACGAAGATGGGACTCAGGAACTTGACATTCGCCGAGCACCAAAACTTCTCTTTCACGGGCGCTGACCTTTTTTCTTGTCGGAAGGGTTGGCCGTAGAAAGTTCCAGAGCCACTCTGTTGTAGTATCTGCCGTTTTGCCCCGGTACGCGAAGCTTTCGCCTCGATCCCCCCGCTCACCACATTGTACCTTTAGGTAGGACCTGAAGACACTTGCCTGGTGATAACACTCCGACCAAAGAAGACGGCAATAACGTTGTGAGTGGCTGGCGGAAGGAAGCAACCATCCACCCAATGCTTGAAGTTCCTTGGGGCACGTTGACTGTCTAGCATGCCACGAAGCCGACCTTGCTCGGCAGATGCACACAGCGATGACAGACGTCAGGACTGCTGGAGTAGTTAGATTTAAATTATGACACAAAAAAGAGCCAAAAGAACAAGTAATAAAGTTGAAAAGTTTCGCGAACTGGGCCACTTGGTACAGATTCATAGTGGTGAAACAGCGCGCAAAAAACAAGCACAGAAGGAAGAAGACAACAACATGAGCGCTAACTAACTCAAATGTTTTTTACACCATAAAAAAGTATATAAGAGCGTGTGTGATCATAACAATCTTAACGTATGTCTCACATGTGCACAGAACAGCCACTCATTCAACAACGGTCTAGATAGGCGACTTCGCAATCCAGTAGCGATATGGACGGGCAACTTATACAATTATCTGCATTCTTTTTCATATAAAAGGCTTCAGCTATCTCCCTTGTTCTCCTATCTTTGTGAGTCATTAAAACAGTAGTATCATTAAACAAGGGATAGCATCCGCAACTCTTACAATACGATGACAAATGTGACGTGGGCGTGCCCTTGTGGTTGTTTCGGTGTTAGCGGAAACGCTCAACTGAGGCATTGCCCCATTTGCCGGATGTACTTTCTTTTGCACTTCAAAGGAATACAATACACGACATTACATCGGCACTCAACAAACAGTGACTTGTGCTAGACAATACAACCCTTTCTTTGGGAATCCCCTTTCCTGGACAGCTTATTGTCAATGCTGGGTATAAGCCTCTCTAATTTATTGTTCGCCGAGAATACCACATCAACATCAAACTTGCCTACTATTTTTTTATTCTATGCTAAATTGCATGAAGAAAGGGTACAACAGCACACCGTTTGCGCGATTCTTTTTCAACTGCAGATCTTCCGTGCTGCCTCAACTTTGTTAACACCTTTTTTGCAGCAAACAAAAGGGTATGATTACAGAAGCCGGCTTATTTCAATGTATCCATCTGACACCCAAAGAAAGGGTTGTGGTCTTAAGCACAAATCCGTGTTTGTTGAGTGCCGATGTAATGTCGTGTATTGCATTCCTTTGAAGTGCGAAAAAGTACATCGGGCAAACGGGGCAATGCCTCAATGAGAGCTTGCGCGAACATCGAAACGACACCTCAAAGGCACGCCCACGTCACATTTGTCATCGCATTGTAAGAGTTGCGGATGTTTAATGATGTTTTTAATGTTTAGTAATGTTTTAGTAATGATGTTTAGTAATGTTTTTCCCTTGTTTAATGATACTACTGTTTTAATTTCTCACAAAAATAGGAGAACAAGGAATATAGCTGAAACCTTTTATTTTAAAAAGAATTCAGATGATTTTATTAGTTGCCCGTTCATATCCCGACTGGATTGCAAAGTCGCCTATCTAGACGGTTGTTGAATGAGTGTCTGTTCTGTGCACATGTGAGACATACGTCAAGATTGTTTATTAATCACACACCCTCTTATATACTTTTTCATGGTGTAATAAACATTTCAGTTGTTAGGTCAGCGCTCGTGTTGTTGTCTTCTTCCTTGGGTCCTTGTTTTTTTTTCACCACTATGAATCTCTGCCAACTGGCCCAGTTCGCGACACTTTTGAATTATATTCGCCAATTGTGAAAGTTTGTGGAAATTCCGGGTGTTACACAGTTTGCTGGTTTTCCAATTTTCGTGTTCTTGTTTTGAATGTTACTTTATAGAAGTTTGTAATTTATTCTTCATTTGCAGAGATGTACATGATGCATTTTTTTGATTTCGTTAGTTCATGTTTGTGAAAAACGTTTTCTTTTCTTTACATTTTGTGATTTTTTTAAAATTATGTCCTAATAATTCTCCCCATTTACGCTGTTGTAGGGATTTATTGTGCTGCTATAGACAATTGTACTTTTTGGGGAAATGCAGAGCGCTACACCTTCTGCTCATTTTCGTTATTATTTACCCTAATCTCCAACGCCCTTTCCTGGTCGTTCTGAACTTAGTCTGCGCTTTCCGGAGAAGATAAGATGCATATTCTTCATTTTATACTCTCTATTTCGTAAAATGAAGAAGTTTTTATTTTTTTCGTTTTTAAATACTCGGTCCGTCCAATCCAACTCCATTTCCCTGCCTTAGTATTGAAATGTGTTACTTTTGGCAATTGTCCATATTTTGCAAATTCAGGGGTTCACACGGTTGCCTCTTTTTCCTAATTTATGCTTATTTCCAAATTTTTTCCGGAAGTTTTAAATTTAGTGTGACTTGTTCACAGGAGATGTACGAGGTGCGTATTCTTAATTTGGTCGGTTAACATTTGTAAAATTTACATTTTTGTGTTGTTTTGCTGTGTAGAACTGTTAAAATAAAAATTGTGTCCTGCCAATCATCTCTATGTGCGGGAAAACCGCTATTAAATGCGCTATTTCTGTAAATTGCGCATTTGTTTGAAAATGCAGCGTGTGACAAGGTTTTTCGATTTTCCCTATTAACGCGATAGCACTATTATGCTCATTTTTCAATTCCCCTTTGGCTCCTAGCCGTCCGCTATCATCCGTGAACATCAGGCGTCCACGAAAATACGTCACCGCTGCCACCCGCAAGCTACGACTTAATGAACAAGATTAAAGGGCTCCGTTGAACCTGTATTGGGGCACTACGGCAAGCAAAGTTTGCCTTAACAACGTCCGATACGAAAGAAAGGACACGCGTTTTTACTAGGTGCCGCGCCTGCGCGCTGACGTTTGGTCATGCCCAGTTAGGGGTGACATGCTCGGTCGACATGGTCTCCAGCCGTGCCCGCAATTTACGTCATACACCAAAGGGGTTTCCACCAGAAGATCAAAAATATAAATTTCTCTCTAGTTCATGCCCCGAGGCTGCATGTGGGCTACGAGGCATATCGTATTGGAAGCCTCAGTAAAAAGTTCGACCACATTAGGATTTTTAACGTGCGTCGAAATCTCGACACACTGGTGTCTTTGTTTTCTGCTTCAATGAGAAAAGGACCGCCGCGGCTGGGAACTAAACCAGCGGCCTTGGGCTCAGGAGCGCAACGCCTCACCAACTGAGCAACCGCGCTGTGTTTTCCTCCGGGACGTATGCCGGCAGCAAGAGTGGTTGACCTAACTAAACCAGCGGAGAGAGTATTAACGCCGGCCTTTCATAACTGATGATGAATTGAGGTGTTGACGCGCCGACGCAACACAGGCGATGGGGCGCGATGTAGTGCAGGGCTCTGATTTATTTTGACCACCTGTGGATCTATGACGTAAGCCCAAATCTCCCACACACGGTAGTTTTTGCTTTTCGCCTACATCATTAAAGCGGGCGCCGCGTGTGGGATTCGAACCCGCGTACTCTTTCTCACCACCACAACTCCTTAGCCGCTGGGTCTCTCAGAAATCAAGGACGGCATAGATTAAAACCCGAAAGTAGCTAAAATAAAGCCCTCTATATGTCGTGTAATAACGGGAGTTTTCAGAATACTTTTCAATACTCCAAAGCATATGTATCCACCTAAAGCTCGGCTTGCTAAACGACCTATGGTGCATCACGGCAAAGTAAAAAATTACCCTAACTAAGTACTAATATCCTCTCAGAGAATACCGCGTAAGAATTCTCGCGGAGTTCTAGACAGGCGAATAGTTCCCAACAGAATCGCCAAAAAACAGAAAATCTCCGCGAACGCCGAAACCATCTGCTACCTCATCTGTATGGTCCCTTATAGCCGCTGCCTTGCCTGGTGAAGCCATTTGACCGTGTTGGCATTGATCTGTACGGACCCTTTGCATGTACAGCCGCCGGCAACAGCTGAGCTATAGTTGGCATAGACCACTTGACGCGCATTGGTGAGACCGCCGCTCTAACAGCCGCTACCTCACGGGACGTCGCCTCGGATCTCCTGCGTCGTTTTATACCTCGTTCACGACGCGCCTAAGGAGCCGCTCAGTGACAGGGGACGCGTGTTTCTGTCGGACGTCGTCGCGGAGCTTCTTAAGGAATGCAGCGCCATCCATCACAGAAGCACTTCCTACCATCCGGAACCGCATGGTTTCACTGGGTGCTTTCCCAACCGTACCCTCTGGGCACATGTTGTCTATGTACTTTATGTCTGTCTATGAAAAAGGGACCTTGTACTCCGTTACGTGACGTAGGCCTACAACACCGCCATCCAAGCCACGACAGGTTTTTCTCCTTTTATCCTTCTATATTTGCGTGAGCCACCGTGCATGCACGGCACCATTTTTACCCTACCAGCCTATTGTATCTAAGTGAACGCCAGTTTCGGAGGCTGCCAAACACGCCGAAGAATGTCGCCAGCTTGCCCGTTCTTTCACCACTGAAGAGCAGGAGCGACAAAAGTCCATCACGGCTGGCGAACCCACACCCAAATTCGCTGCAGGTCCTCTCGTGTGGTTCTCGGTATCCACCAGGACTCCTGGCCTGTGCTCGAAATTCCTGTCAAACTACCAGGGGCCATACCGCGTTGTTGAACGCACTTTCCGTCTCAACTACGTCGTCGATCCGCTAACGCCTCTCCTGGATCTCCAACGCTGCGGACGTGGCACAGTGTACGTTGCTCGTCTGAATCATTATTATGACCCACTTGTCTCGCCATCACCTTGAGTCGCCAGGTTGGCTATCCTCTTCTCCGGGGGTGATTGTAGTGAAGAAGATTAGCTATGCTCTCCAAAAGCATCAGAGTCACCATTATCCCGAATGGGTCATGTTGACCAGTGTGAGCAGCGTCATCTTTAGCATAAAGACAGTCGGAAATCCCCATCACCATCATCTAAAGCTACGGGGTTTGCTCGGACTGTTTCGGTCTGCTCGTGGCTGCTTTCCTGATCCGCGATTCGTAGCCTCTCGCCTTCAGGATGACCTTCACCAATAAATCATCTTTCAGTTCAAACAATTTTTATGCACTGGGAATTAGACACTGGCATATGAAGCCTTAGCCATCCCGACTCGTTTTTGCTAGCGTGAGAGTTCAAAGACCAATCTATTTTGGGAATTGCAAGATCTAATAAACTGAACCGCCCGTTATTTCGGCAAATAAATCAAGTCATAATGGTGTTGCTTCGAAAGTGGAAAATTCACTTCTTATAAGTATACTCTCCTCTTAGTGAGCTTTTCGAAGCAGCGGTTTTGCGCTAACTTTCCTATATCTGCTTCACGCTGTCGTTCAAAAAAATCTACCGGAAGCTGCTGTGAAATAAAACAGTTATTCTACCCCTAACCCATTTGTTACGCTAACACGAAGTAATTTTCCACGACTAGTTTTAAGCTGTTAGAAGTAATAAAGACAACGATGTTTTTGAAATAATAATTAGTAAGTATAAAAGAAGGCACTTTTGCACGCAAAGAAAATTGCGTAAAATTCATCAACATTTAAAGCAAAGAAGAGGTTGCGTATTGACCGTTAAAGTGTTGTAGGAAACTCGTGCTTAACTACAACCGTAAGCTGGTCTGAGGCCGACAGAGAGCGCAAGGAATGCCCGAGCGCTGGTGAACGCAAAAAAGCGCACGAACAGCCAGCAGTTGTAGGGTATCATCGCGCTGGTGGTTTTCCAATTCCGTGCAACTTTCAAACGGAGCAAAGAATTGTGACAAAATTTGCAAATATCCTGAACACTTCCTACACGATAGTCGTAAATACTTAAGTAATCTATGGATAACTTTTCTAGTTCGGAATAAAGTTCTGGCTCTACTAGAGCAATGCTCCAAGGGCAGACGCCAGAAGTTTCAAGTTGACGTCAGTGGGAAAGGTACAAGGCCCTAGGTTAAGCGTTCAATCACTGAAAAATGCCATTCAATTCGGTTATTGCCTACTTGTTGTGAGGGCGTTCTAAAGGCTTGACTGTGTTATTTGTGCGTCATTATAACGCTCCTGCGTACAACGTTTTATATTTGTATCCGTAAAGCGAGGATTTTGCACTGCTTGATTGTCTTGATGTTGTCTGCAACATCGCCGTGAACTGCGTCATGGTAAAGGGGTGAGCGCCCTCGCTGGGTTTCTCCCGTCGGGGTGAAGGTCCCGCAGGGCAAGTTCGTTTGTACCTCCCTTTCTACGGGTACTCAAAGAAAATGTCTTTTTATGCCACCCTTCTCCGTTATGGGAAATGACAAACATCGCTTCGCCGAACGAATGAAAATTCTACATGCAAGCCGCGGTGTTCAGTGCCATATCTTGTGTAAAACAAAACCATGCGGATCGAAAACCGTTGAAACGCGTGGTCGTGAAACTGCTGAAAATCAGAAACAAAGTGGAATTATGAAATAGGTTTGTGGTAAGTGTCGGTTTGAAAATATTCCACTATGTGTGATTAGGTTTTAGACGGGGGGTATACTGAGAGTAGTATGCAGATTCTTTTTTGAGGCGTATCAACTAAGTGGTAAAAACCTTCACAGTTGTAAGCAGACCTTCTCCTTAAAGGAACTCATTTTTTCATATTCCTAACATAAAAGAAGATCTCAAATGGCGTCATCAAGACTTTTTTTCTAAAAGGGGAGGGGGGATGTTCGCGCTCAACGGTAAAGGATTATCATGCAGAGGAATCTAGCAGGAGCTCCGAGCCTCAAAGCTCATTGGTCAAGAGCCCCCGAGCTTAAGACATTCCAACTTTTCTTCTAGGGCTCGGGCATATTCTCAACAGTTCTTAGAAAAGCTGTTGTGACTGCGCCATAGCTATCGTAACTAAAATAATTTGAACTGTTCTCCTATGTCAGTTAACGTTCACCACAAATCACTAGTGTCAATGACGCTCACCTTTTGTCTTGTTCCTGTAGCTTACGCCGAAAGTTGCTGCAAGCAGATTACAAACATTGTTTCTATTAAATAAAAAGAAGGAGAGATTGTGAATTGAAACGCGGGTTTTGCCTCAACACAACCGGAGAGACGGAAATAGCACCGGAGTTCTGGGAATTCTGTAATACTGCGTAAGCCTTTCGTCTCCGCTTCTGGGCTTGAGGTTTTCATTTTTTGTCGTTATCGAATGCTCTACATTTACATTACCGCACTATTTCAACGTGTTAATTTTGTAAATTACAGAATTTTGTGCTGAAAGCAGATACAAGGTATTCTTTTTACGAAGTTACCAAGGGTCTTTGCTGGGCTGCTCACGAGAGAAAGCGGACGCTACTAAAACGTACGAGGGAGCCACCCTGCCAAAGTTCGAAATTGTAGCGCGGTACGGGACGAGAGACAAATTAACGAAACTCTTTGTGGCTTGTTGATTTCGGTACAACCTTTCACTGCTCCAAGAGCCCCAATCGGAGCTCAAAACAGCGGTGAAATAACAAAGGGAATGCAACTAGCGGTTTATATTTTTGCGAAAAATAATAAAACGCATAGCCGCTACAATACTCCATGTACGCACTCTCTGAAACTGTGCTGAAAGTTCCTCATGGTTTTTATTCATTGCATTCATAATCAAGTTTTTATTAGGGTTTGAAAAGGTCCCATCGTAGATAAAAAAAATTAGTCCACTGAAATATTGATGAATATTTGCGTGACCGACAGAGGAAATAGCAGTAGTTTCAAAAGACGCGCAAAGAAAATTGTGTTTATTTTCAAATCAGTTCTTCATCGTGACTTGGGGAGGTAGCACAAACAGCAGTATCATGCTGATAGCATTTGAATTCGCTTACATTCGAGAGCATTCCCACACATTCGAATGCGTATCGTAATTCCAGTGCACAATAAAATACTAACGCAGAAAAATGCACCTAGATGCCGCTAGTAACGCTCCGCCTGAGGTTAATTCAGATAATGCGATGCAATAATAGTTTGCCATGGTTTATAGGTATAAATACATTGCGATGCCAGACCCCGGCCACGCGTCGGAAAAGTAAAAGTGGTCATTCGCGTGTCATTTCATTATCCGTAGGCACACACGCAAAACATACATACACTCAATTAAAGATAGTGTGAGCTGTCTTTCAGTGTTACAGGATATCATTTCGTATACTGGTCAATCTCGCCATAACCTGTACCAGCCAGAACACCTCACTTACTTGTTTCACCATTATAAACGCATCGCCCCCCCATCATCATCTCGCCCAAAGGCCGTTCCGTTTTTGGTCTCTTTCTTGGGCTGTCTCACACCAAGGTCGGTCGCGCAGTTTTCCTGGAATAAACGCTTGCCACGACCCCTGGTCCACCTTGTCAAGCTGGGAAGGTTGCCAAAATCATCTCGCTTACCTCGCTCCCTTGGGCACTTTCCTGGAGCTCCGTTCGGGTCGGCGACGTGCCACGACTACGGCAAGCGCGATTACGGCCAGCACTACAACCGCTGGCTGTACTGTGACAATCCGACAGCGTGACCCCCGTTTTTCTGGACTTTGCGGGAGACGGCTTCGAAGACTGGCTTGACAACTACAACCGCGTCCGTGCCTTCAATCTATGGGATGACTCCCTCAAGCTACTGAACGTGTCGCTCTCGTATAACCGAGCGGGTTAAAACTTGGTTTTACAACAACGAGCAAAATTTAACCGACAAGGACCACTGTACAACTGAACTGCATCCTTCAGAAGCGGCCAAAAACAAATTGCGAGACTCTTTCAACAAAGAGGCGAGTCATACACGTATACATTGAGGACGTTTTTAACCGTCTGTCGGCGCGCCAACAGCGACATGGCGGAGGGAGGCCTCTTTCGCCACATCCTTAAAGGGATTCACGCCTTTTCTTTCAATGCGCTAGCAGGAGAAAGCCTGGGTGGTGTTTGTAAGGTATTCACAAGTTTTCAGTGACTTTACGATTTAAAGTCATTGCGCTGCAACTCGCAAGTTAGACGCAAGCTCCACCATGACTTTGACCTACGGGCGTTGTTGCGGTCCATCATCCATGAAGATCTTTACGGAGAGCCGTCATGAGAATATGCGGGTGGTCACCATCAGTCACCCGTAAATGTATTGCGTGGGATCATTCGCGAAGAGCTAGCCTCCGCCACGTGCAGCTATTTCGAGAAGCGAGACATTCCTGGGCCGTCGCCCAATTCTCCTGCTGTTCCTCTTGCTCCATCCCCGCCGGAGCCTTGCGATCCACACCTTGCTCCATGGTCAAGGGCTCTTCCGTAGCCCCTGTACTATTCGGGCTGAGGCAGCTCTCCCAGGTGTTATTACTGTGGCATTCAAGGCCATATATCCCGACTTTGTCGGAAACGCCAGCAGGATGAAAGAAGCGCCTACCTGTATTTTTATCGTAATGACCGACGCTAATTTTACGACTCGCACCAGCAGTCTTGCCCGTATGCTTCGCGCCGTTTTTTTTCACCGTCACCGTACTCGTTGGACCAACTTCGCAACTCGCCCTCTTAAGACGCCGTTCGCATGCCCCCACCATCGATATAAATCGCCCTTCGCCCGGCTTCTCGACTCCCTTTAAACAATCAGAAAATAGAATCAGCAGTGTTAGGGCGCAGCCCTTTGGCGGCCGTCTCTGGCTGAGCCGCGTTGTCGGCGTAACCGAGTGAATGATGGCAAGTGAAGAAAAAAGCGAAAGATGAAGTAAAGGAAAGGCGGAGAGAGCGTGACGAAATTGGGAGGGTAGGGTGGTTCGCCGTAGAGGAGAGACCAGCGCTCTCCGAAAGTGTGCGGTGGGAGTGAGGAGGGGCAGTATATTCTGCCCGAAAAGGTGCGTCGACGGCGCGACCCTTTGAAAAAAACGGGAGGGGGGCTTTTGCGTGACTATGATGTGCGCTCGCTTAAGACGCAGTTCGCGGTCCCTTCCTGAGACTCACTTCGCCGCGAAGCAAAGGCTCATCATCGCTGCGTAGAGAGAACCCACGAGTGAGTGCTGCCTCAGCGCCCTTCTGCTGCGCACAAATATGGCATTACGGGAAACCGTAATCGCCGGCCAATTTTTGGAGGTGAAACTGCGTCGTTTGGAAAAAATTACAAACCCTCTCTTTCCGCAATCGAACACGATGACAGTATTTGTTGAACGCATTCGAGTAGAAGCCGTTGTAAATACTGGTGCCAGAATTTTCATCATCAAAGCAGATTTAACTTCTCGGCTCCTTAAAATTGAGAACTAATTATGTCAGTTCATTCCTACGAGGTGCTAAGGACGCCATGATTAAGCCTTCGGGACATTGCATGACCCCAATCGTAAAAGTGGAGTTCTTCATTATATTTAGCTCGCAGTGTTGTCACATGTGCACATGAAATCATTTGCGGCGGGATTTTCTGCTGTCATCTTCCGCGGTAATCTTCTGCCGTGAACCCTTTATTCACCTTTCCGACGACCTTGCCAGTTTACGAGACGTTACAGCACCCCGATTTGTCGCAAGCGCAGATTATGTTCTGTCTCTTGGTCAGAAAACTATTTTCTGTTACTTGTGAGACTACCCCCCCAGAGATGTGATTGCTGTACCCACTGGTACCTTCCCTGGCATAGGCGTTATAATATCCCCATTTTATTTCGCTTTAGATTGAGATCAGCATTCATCACCATCACGAACACTATTTGTTTGTCCATTCTAATTCCTCAAGGCACCTGCGTTGCGTGTGCTTCCTGCGATGAAGTTGGCCCTTTCCCCTTTTGTTTTCTAGTGCCTGTTCGGTACAGCTGTGGTCCGGAACATACGTCCTCGTGCTTTACTTCCATTATCAAGCCTTAACTTTCCGTGGAAAACAAGGAACACAATTGTGCATACCCAACAAGCGCAAGGATTTATTGGACTCATTCTTCACAGCTTGGATGCACATTAGCGGCTACCCATCGCATAGACACTGATAGTTCGTGTATAATCAGCCGCCGCCAATATGAGGTTTCATCGCCGGAACACGAAATCATCCAAGTAGACGTTGATGACATGCTACGGCGATACATCGTTGGTTCTTCAGGAAGCTCTTGGTCATCACTACTTGTTTTGTTCTGCAAGAAAGGGAGTAGAGTGCGCTTTTGTGTAGACTATTGGGCTGTTAACAAAATACCCTAGAAAGATGTTTACTCTATGCCACGACTTGATGATGCCCTCGACATGTTACACGGCACAAAGTACTTTTCGAGTCTGGATCTTCGGTCGGGATGTTCACGGATACCCAAGAACAAAGCCGGTGAAAAAATATCTTTTTTCCACACCGGACGGCATCAATAAGTTGAACGGGAGGCGCTCGGATTGTGGCACGTTCCGGGCGCCTTTGAGAGCATGATTGAAACCGTCCTTCGTGGGTGAAATGAAAGGCCTGTCTTTGTTAAATTGATGACATTGTTATTTTTTCTTTTCCACTTTCGCTGAACATCAACGTTTGGACGAAGTATTGACGTGTCTTTGCCAAGCTGCTCTCCAGCTCAAAACAAGGAAATGGCATTTCGCAAGCACTTCAATCAAAGACTTGGGCCATGTTGCTAGCAAGGAAAGAATACGCCCCTACACAGAGAAGACCAATATAGTTCTGACATTCTACCAGGCTCTTAGTCAAAAAGAACTTCGCAGTTTTCTTGGATTGGCTTGCTAGTTTCGACGCTTCAATCGTAATTTTCCAGCATTAGCTTCTCCACGTACCAACATGTTCACATACGGAACCCCATTCCCCTGGGCTGAAGACTGCAAAACAGCTTTCAAAACCCCAAAAGGAGCACTAACTTCTGCACCTGTACTATGCCGTTTTGACGACTCCGCCCCAACGATTCTTCATACCGACGCTAGCGGACATGGTCTTGGTTCTGTCCATCGACAATGTGCCGATTCCTCATCGGAACGTGTTGTCGCCTACGCGAGCCCCACTTTTCCCCCGCTGGAGAAGTATACCATAACCGAGAAATAGTGGCTGTGCAAAAACTACCGAGAAAGAGAGGCTGTGCGAAAATTTTCACCTTATTTGTCCGGGAGCCATTCCTAGGTTTTGATAGACGATCATGCCCATACCCGGTTGTTGTCGCACCATAAATGTATCGGGTCGTCTTTGCCCCTGGATTATGCTTTTGCAGGAGTATGACTTCTCTGTCAGCTACAAGTCGTGCAGAACCCACAAGGATGCTGCTACTCTGTTCCATTGTCCTCAGTCCTCACCACCAGATTTGTTGTCGTCTTCCGTTGCGCAAGCGGCATTGCCCATGACATCTCGGCACGTCCCCTGAAAAGGTCTTCCTTCTAACCTTGCATTATTACAACAGGACGACACATACTGTCAAGAAGTAGTGGTCAAACTGGAGTGTTCGGCATCACCACCCAATAGGGGTTCAAGGCTGGCAACTGAGAAAAGTTTGTCTTCTGATGGGTGGAGCTCTTTACCGCCTCAATTATCATGCCACCGGCGACCGAGTGCTTCTAGGGATTCCTCGCTACATTCGGAACCAGATATTATAATTTTTAATCACGACCATACCGCTGAACATTTGCTTTCCACAAAACGAATGACCGAATAAAAAGCCTGTACTTTTGGAAGGGCACTCCGGACAGTGCCGGTGAATATGTTGCGTCATGCCCTTCTTGCAATTCTGTAAACGCCAACCTAGGGGCTCTGCCGGGATGCTACCACCTTTTTCCTTTCCTCCTGCTCTATTTGAACTGTTGGCATCGACCTGTATAGACCGCTTCCTTCGACGCGGACCGTCATCGGGGGATTGTGACCACGGCAGACCACCTGACGAGGTATACGGAAACTGCCCTTCTCCGTACGGAGTTGTGCTTCCGAGGTTGCAGATTTTTTCACAACCTACCTTTTTATACCATGGGACTTCTAGCGCTCTTCCAAGTAGTTGTGGTAAAACATTCCGTAGGCACTCATTACAGACGTCTTCAATCGGCCGGTACCGCCCCACAAAGCGACTTCAAGCTATTACCCTCAGACGAATAGAACTGAGAGAACGATTATATACCTCTTATATACTCTGACCC
>JABSTR010000216.1:0-26627 GCA_013339765.2 Haemaphysalis longicornis
TCTGGTACTTAAGTTAAGGTATTTTGCTTCCTGCACTTAGGAGTGGTAGCCAGTGCTACTGGGTCTACTCGGGGTAAAGAAGACATTCTTTTATACCCCCGGACCATGCTCGGACGACAAGAGTTGTAGACCAGCGTTGAACCCTGTTTAGCTTCCTATGGCCCCTAGACTGCCAGAACAGAGGCCCTGGCTATGCATGAAGCGAATCAGAATAGAAAATAGGGGCTCGTTGAATTAATACAGATATAAGGGTTGGCAATCAAGAATGCCTCAGAAGGAAAGGGTGGGAATAGAGTAGGTCATTGAACCATTTGCAGAATTTTCAAAGAAAGGAGGAGAGAAAAAAGCTGGCCGGGTGGAATCCGAACCCACAGCATCCTGAATACCAGGTCTTGAGTGATGGCCGCTACGTTGCCGGCTGGGCTATTTTTCCCTCCACTTTCTGTGGTATATATGTTGAGGTATTTTTGTTTCCTTCTCTAGAGAGTGGTAGGCAGCTCCACTCGTGCTACTCGGGGTGAAAGGGACCTTCATTTTAACCTCCGGGCCACGACTCGAGTGTCTACGACATGTCGAGAGTGGTGGACAAGCGTTGAACCCTCTTAAGCTACCTATGACGCCACGACTGACATAACAAAGCCCCTCCCTATGCATGTTGCGAATCGGAATGATAAAATGAGGGGCTCGTTTAATAAACAGAAATATTAGTGTTGGCTGTCAGGACGGCCTCGGAAAGCAAAGCGAACAATGCGGTACGTCATTGAGATGGATGCGTAATTTTGACAGACAGAAAGTGGAGAAAAAATGCACGCCGGGCAGAAACCGAGCGCCCGACGTCCACAATACGCGTCTGGTGCGGTGATCACTACGCTACTGGTGGGGCTGTTTCCCCTCTAACTTCATGGGTAACTATTTTAAGGCATTGTGTTTCCTGTGGTGGGGTGGTAGCCAGCGCCACTAGGACTACTCGAGGAAAAAAGACCTTTTTTCTTCCAGGTTATAAACTTTGTCTCAAAATTTTTCATCCGTTTCAATGACCTAGCACATTTTCCCTTTTGCTTTCCGAGGAATTCTTGAGTGCCAACTCCTATTTCTATCTTAATTCAACGAGCCTCTCATTTTCCCAATTCTAATTCTCTATATGCAGAGCGAGGGTCTCTCTTCTGCTAGTCATGGTGCCATGGGTACCTTAAAACGGTACAACTCTGGTCGACCACTCTCGAGAGGTGGTAGACACTGGAGTCACTGCTGGGGGATTAAAAAGAAGGTCCCCTTTTCCCGAGTAGCCTGTGTGACGCTAGCTACCACACCCAAGCGCACGAAGCAAAATATTTTAACGTAATTACCCGAGAAAGTAAAGGGGAAACAGCCCCGCAGGTAGCGTATTGGTAATCACACCAGACGGCTAATCTTGAGGTTTGGTACGAAACCCACCCGCAGGCATTTGTTCTCCGGTTTTATTCGGTATTTCCAAAATTTTGACCTCGTGTCCGGCGAGCAGGACTGGCGTACTACTTGCGCCCATTCCTAAGGAGCACGTCGAGAAGCCGCGGTGCCCGCATGCCTCGCGGCGTTAACCCGAGCCTGGAAGCCTGATAGAGTGTGGCCTCGAGGCGTTTCGTCAACGCAACTTTACGCCGTGTGCTCTTCGCGGCGTAGACCCGAGGAGCACCACCGCATCAACGGTCTCGCCCGGTCACCGATCCCAGAGGCCTCCGCACCTACACCGCTATGTGGTGAGCTGCTGGTGGGACATTTTCTGTAAACCCTTGTCTGCAACTATCCAGGTGTCCTGTGAGGTAGTCGCGAGTGTGCTGTTTAGGTGGATTTTTGCGTAATCGGAAATACAGGTTATGGTGATTGGTGTGAGAACGAGTCGTTAAGTCTAGTGCGAGGTACTGGTTGAACTTGTGACTTGCACATATATATATTTCCACTACTCGCGTTCATGCACTACGTTCCTCGTCGCCTCTTCCCCCGATTTCTTTTATTTGTTTTTTTTTTTGTTTTTGGTGTCTGTTTTGCTTGCCTTTAGCAGAATAACGTCTGTATGGTGTGTCGTGATTTGTGTGTTTGTTTCCCATGTGGATTGTGTTTCGGCTCGCCGCCCCCACCCTAGGTTCGTACAATTTTTCCTAAAGTTTTTATTCCTAAGACCTGTCTAAGGTCGAAACGCTGAAAATGAAGCCTCCGAAGAGCGTACTTTTTTTGTGCGTATTCCTGAATCAACTAAGGACTATACTTTAAGACTTTTTCTGCAATGTCTGCTACGTGCGCTTTTTTGAGACTCATCTGAAAATTCCCTTACGCGCGCCATGGTTGGGGATTGGCAAACCAAATATTTGCGCCCGAACTTCGACTCGTCCAGTCCTTATTCACCAGCGTTTATCACGCTACCGGGAGATGGCATCCGCAACGTTGTGAACCTGTTGAACTTCGTGCCACGAGGTGTGAGAACTCATAGTGAACATGAGAACTCATGAGAGCTCATCGTACACGCTTGAATCAACGACGTCGCCAACACAAACGGCCAAGTCGCCACGGAGAGATACTGGAATCTTCTCGACGAGCATATTGAAAAGGAAAGACCTGATAACAAGGCGACATATGTAACTCTGCTGCTCCCACGGTCGCCAAACCGTCGACCGAACCCCTATTATTAGCGCGCTGCTGCTAGATTCAACAGAGAAGCCTACGCGTTCAACTGCCGTTCAACTACGCGTTCAACTGGTTCAGTTGTGCGAAAACCGAGAAAATATCTTTTTCTTGGACTACTGCTTGCATCACGCACCCCCCCCCAAAAAATGTTGCTGGCAGCCGACGGACTACATCCGTGTTTTGGTGAAGTGTCGGTTATGGCGTGGAACTTGTACATCTTCCTCCTAGAAACCCGAGGGCCTATGTTTGAAGTCTGGCAAAATTACGAGCAGCCAAAACCAGCTCGTGAAACGCAACAGGAGCCTACGTTGGCACAGGCCACACTACACACTGAACCAAGTCAGCATTTCGATTCGGACTGGCCTTTACTGGCCCGTGTAACCTCCTCGAATGCAGCTACCGGTCTTAACCCTCACGAGTCCCTTGATGCAACGCCCGCCAGAGGTGCAACTGCCCTTCCTGTAGGTCCAGCTCCACAACAGCAGGTACTTCCTCCACGCCGACAACGACGGCAGAGTGCCAGCCCTGAAGTCCTTCGACTGGACCCTACACCCCGACCGCAGGCACCCTTACTACGCCTCCGATGACGAAAGTGTTCCAGCCCTAGCCCCACCGCAGAGTTCTAACGGGGTAATGGACGCACGCCACTCGAGTTACCCACAATGAGCACCCACCAGACAACACCGCAGCTACCCCTCTTGAGGAGAGCACCGCAAGATCACGCACTGCTTCACAGACTCTCCTTGGGGACAATGAGGACGGTTTCAAAACTCTAGCTCCAACATCAAACCTTAGAAAATGCCCTGAATCGGCCTGCCGAGTGCAGAGTGATGGACGTGTTGGCACTGAGCACCAGCCTACTTTCTCTTCCTCAGGGCACGTAACACTACAATCAAAAGAATTCCTAAAAAAATTCCCCGCATTTCCCCGAGGGGAAGAATGTGAAAGTGCGAATGCACGAGTTGAATTTGCGCGGTTCGGTAATGTTCGCGAAAGAGAGATCACACACATACACACAACTACAAAGAAAGAAAGATGCATTTATTCACAGACACCTATTTGTGTTGTCGTTGTACTTGATTGCTACAGCGGATCTCAGCTTTGAAAGTTCGTGTCAGTACTCCTTTAAGCGGGTGCATTAGCCCTTCTCACGCCCCATTCCTGGCCAATCCCCCACGTGGGTATGTACCATGTCAGCGGCCAGGCAGCGCGCGCCCATCTCCCCCCGTTGCCAAGGAAGACGAGGAGCGCGCGCACCCGCTGCTGTTGCTATGCGGACGGCGGCGGAATGCGGACGGCGGCGGACGCTTCAGGCTCGCTAAAGAAGTGCATTCGCACTTAAAATCATGAAACTTGCAGACAAGCGCGTGCGCCATGACCTTCCTGTTCGTACCCTTCAAACATATAAGCTAGAAGGTGTTGTACCGAAAGTGCTTCGTATTTCACCACCTCCTTGAATGAAGAACCCATCTAAGGAAAATGTAGAAAAATTGAAAACAATACTTTATACCACTTGTCCAGAATTATTCTATGTCACAATAGAGCACACCGAAAAAAATTTTAACGTCACTTGTGGGGGAGGAACGTTGAGTCAGGGAGAGTGCCTTGCTTTCAGCGCTGGAACCCGAGAAGTTGAAGTTTTTTGAGGCCAGAAAAACAATCGAAGTTTCAAAAACAATGTTACATAAACTCGCAAGGGATGACGTTCCGGGACATGGCGGGTCATGTGCGAGGGGCGTCATACAACAACCGAGTGTGCCTCTTGTGGATGCGGGTAACAGAGGAGAGGGTGTTGACAGCATGCCGGGGAACCGTGGATAGAGGTTGACTGCGGGGACGGGGGCGGCACCATTGTTGATTTATCGAAGCTTAAATTAGGCGCCGCTGATTTTGCTGTTTTGTCCTGGGCTTTCACATTTTGCCCGAGCAACGGGAAGTACTCAGAAATAACACTCCTGAAGTATCTAGATAATTTTGCCCGTACCCTACGTTTACAAGAGTACTTCTTCGATAGAAGTGATAGGGAGAACGCAAAACCTTCTTTCGTCGCCAAGCCACACTGGACGCCCACTAAACAAAGGGAGGAAAATCTCGACTGGTACAGACGTGCAGTCCAAAGAGACGTTTTTCAGGCATGCCAATCACGCCAAACCCGTCATAACAACATAAAAAAAACAAACAGGATGTTCTAAATGCATTGAATAACCGACAGGGCTTTGTAATCAAACCCGCTAACAAGGGAGGGGGCATTTTTATTCTCAACTGGAATGATTATGTCAAAGAAGTGTATCGGCAATTAGCTGTCCGGAAATTCTATGAGGCCTCTCAATCAGACCCCAGTAAAGAACACCAAACAATTGTAAATAACGTACTTGCGGAACTTGTGGTGGCCCGAAAAATTGACACAAAACTTGCCATGTCACTATCAACGGCCACACAGTGGTTGGCTGCTTATACATGCTTCCAAAAGTACACACAATTGGAAATCCCGGACGACCAATTATATCGGAAATTGGCACAATCACAAAGCCAAATTCAAGATATATACATTACCTCGTTCCTGATATACCTCCTCAATTTCCCTCATACTTAAGGGACACAAAAAATTTTCTCCAAGAAATAAAGGCCATGGCTTTGCCGGACAGTGCATTTCTCGTAACATTGGACGTGGCCTCCCTTTATACCAACATTCGTCCCAGCGATGTCGCCAATGCCTCCATTCAGTCGTACAACGAACACCGCGAAGCCGACTCTCCCAGCCCGAGGGTGATTGAGGTATTAACGCGTCTCGTAATAGAGCTCAACTGTTTTGAATTTGGAAACAAATATTTTCTGCAAAACACTGGCCCTGCGATGGGAACAAAAAATTACGCCCACCTCCCCTCGCGTAAACCCTGGTGTGATGCGACGCTGAGGCGGGTTCAAGCGCAAGCGGAGAGAAACCGTCGACCGAACGGCCGCAGGAGTGCGGCACACCGGTTATATAAGCAGCGTGCCCGAAGGAGAAAAGACCGCGGAAGAGAGAGTACTGCACATGCGCCGGCGGCAGTGTGTCTGCCGCGGCTATGACGCAACATAATCCAACACAGTCCACTTTAATTTAATCCATTCCAATCCAATCCAAGGCAAGCCAAGCCAAGCCATTCTATTCCAATCCAATCCAATGACCCTCGCGAAAGGGGGGCATTGGAGAGGAGAGGGGGTGAGCGGCGGAGAGCGCAGCTCGCGCGGCGAGGAGAATGGGGGAGGGGCGGACGACAAGAACGCCGACGACGGTGCATGGACAAGGCGAGTGAATGAGATGCAGTCGCATCTAAAATGGCACCCAATATGCCATCATATTCATGCACAATATTGAAACAAAATACCTCTCTACCTCAGACAGTTCATCTGCAGTGTACAAGCGATTCCTTGACATTTTCATGATCTGGACAGACACTGAGCAACGAGATATTGCCTTTATAGAAGAATTCAACACAGTTCATCCTAATATTTCATTCACCTACGAGTACTCTCGCACCGAAATTAGTTTGTTGGACGTTCAGGTTAATGTGTGGGTGGGCTCCCTGGAGACGAGTGTGTACAGGAAACCTTCAGACCACCAACAGTACGTGCACTTCGACAGCTGCCACCCACGTCTTTGCAGGACGGGCATCCCTTATTCCCAGCGCATAGATTTAGAAAAATTTGCTCCAGGGATGAAGGCTTCCGTTCGAACGCCAGCCGAATGCTAGGCGTCCTCGTTAAACAGCATTACCCAATGGCCCTTGTTGACGATGCCATATCTAAAGCGGCAAGTTTAAATCGTAACACATTGCTACAGGGGTCACACGTGAATGATGGGAATGATTTCCGCAATAATTTAGTATGACGTTTTACTAGTAGCCCGCCAAACGTGAATCTAATAAAAAAGCACTTCTACATACAACAGGAGAGCGACCGACTTTCCAGAATTTTGAGTGATCGTGCAGGTGTACTATACAGGCGCGCAAAAAGCATAAGGGACTATCTTGTAAACGCAAAACACAGGTACATCCAGCCATTAGGCTTCCGGCCATGTGGCAAAAATTGGTGTTCGGTATGTAAACATGCAGACCACGTGGGTGGCAATTAGCACATATCCGGACTTCCAATATTCTGTACCTGGTTCAGTTGATTGTGACTCCGCTAATTTAGTTTAGCTCTTGGAGTGTGGTGGTTGTAATATGCAGTGCACAGGGCAGACTGATGAACCTTTTCAAATGCGGTGTAACAATCACCGCTATAACACCAAAACAGTCCCAAACATTCCCTTATCCACACACCTAGCGATGCAAAATCACTCTTTCGATAACATTAAAGTCACACTGCTACAGAGCAGTTTTTCTAGCTGTAGGGAGCGAGAACAATGTGTCCTACTTAATCTATAAATTTATTACCCTGAAAGGGGGCTCCTAATGAGAGTCCTAGAACGATGACTAATTCGTACGCTGCATGACCATTCAGGCATTCTTATCCCGGAAGATACGAAACCTTGTAGTTTTCTCCTTTTGCTTTGCCTACATTGAGCCCTTCGTGTGCATCGGCCTTTTCCGCGCATGGTATTGCACGGTCTTAGGTGCATAGGTAGCCTGTCGCTCCCGTTGTGAGATTTTGCATTCAAACGCCAACAACCTACCTTTATAATCCACCGTCATTATAATTGTCTTGTCCTCTTCCGACCCCCTACCAAAACTTCCCTTCCGCCCCTGTATTTTTGATTTCTTTCTCTCTCATTTTTTGTCTCAGCGTTTAGCAAGGATAACACGCCTACTTATTGGCCAGATTGTGCCCATTGCCTGTTTATGTCACCAGATATCATACCCATTTTATCCTTGGGAAATGTGAAATCGGATGTTAGCGCTGCCAATTCCGACCGAGCGTGTCGGAAGTATTTTATTTTGGTGTCTGTAGTGACTTCTGTGGCGGGTGTCTTTTGTTCACATTGTGATCCCCAATGCTAGTGCTCGCGGAGTGCGCGCGTACTTGTCTTTTCGCTCAGGTATTGCTTTGCTTCTCTTTCCCCTTTTTCCCTTCTTATTGTTTTCTTTTCTATTTTTTGGTTGCCCCGGAGGCACGGCAAACACCGACTTTAACCTCTCTATTATTGTTTACATTCTTTTACAAATTGCCGCTCTCCCCCGTGTTTGCGCAGAATAAGCCCAGGGGTCCTAGCCTGCGGGTGACAAGTCCAGTGCTAACTGCAATTACGCCGAGCATTGGGCTTGTGGGACACGACGCGACGCCGTGTACAGAAGTAGGCGAAGGCGGAGAAGGGGGCGCCTCAAATGCGCTTCCCCATTAGCTTTTGTAGGACCCCCCAAAGTCGCGGAAGCTGCCTAGGCTGCAAAAACAGCAAAGGGCCCCGCTTGCATTCTTGACCTTGCCGATGAAGACGGTCGGTAGTCAGTCCTTGTTACCGGCGGCGTGCATGTACACTCACTAATCCTTGCGGCATAAGCTTTGTAGTTTTCCCCTCTTGGCGACCCCGGATGTCTTTCAGGCTTTCGCCACTCATGAACTCTTCGCATTTCCTATCATCCCCACAGCTCGCGTTCATGCAATATGTTCCTCCTTGTATCCCCCTCTTGTTCTCCTTGTTTGTTTTTTTGTATGTTTGGTTGGATGGTTTTTAGGGGTATTTCTCGCTTGCCATTAACAGAATAAGCTCTGTGTGGTTTGTATGGTTGTTTGTGCGTTAGTTCTCGATCTGACTTGTGTTTCGGGGCGCAGCCCCCATCCTTAGTCCATACCATTTTTTCCCGAAGATTTCATACCTAAAGCTCGGTCATATGTCGAAACGTTCGAAATAAAGTCTCCAAAGAGATATATATATATATATATATATATATATATATATATATATATATATATGTTCTGGCAGTCTTGGTGCCAAAGGGAGCTTAAGAGGGTTCAACGCTGGTTGACCACTCTCGACATGTCGTAGACACTCGAGTCACGGCGCGGGGATTAAAAAGAAGGTCCCCTTCACCCCGAGAAGTCAAAGTGGCGCTGGCTACCACCCCTAAGCACAGGAACAAAATTACATCGACATAAATACCCCAGAAAGCGGGGGAGAAAATCGCCCCGCCGGTAGCGTAGTGGTTATCGCACCAGACCGGTATTCTGGAGGTCGTGGGTTCGGATCCCACCTGGCGGGCATTTTTCTTCGCTTTCTTTCTTTCTTTCCAAATTCTTTATCTGTTTCAATGAGCTAACACAACCTCCCCTTTGCTTTCCGAGGTGTTCTTGACTGCCAACCCTTATTTCTGTGTTATTTCTACGAGTCCCTCATTTCCTATTCTGATTCGCTATATATATATATTTATATATATATATATATATATATATATATATATATATATATATAGACAGAAATTAAGGGATGGCAGTCAAGAAAACCTCGGAAAGCAAAGGGGAGGTTGTGGTGGGTTATAGAAACAGATGAAGAATTTTTTGAGTCGAAAAGAAAGTGCTGCAAAAATGCCCGCCGGGTGGAATCCCAACCCACGACCTCCAGGATACCAATCTGGTGCGATAACCACTACGCTACCGGCGGGGCTGTTTCCCCAGCCCTTTCTCGGGTATTTATGTTAAATTATTTTTGTTTCCAGCACTTGCGGGTGGTAGCCAGCGCAACTCGGACTACTCGGGGAGAAGGGAACCGTCTTTTTAACCCCCGGGCCGTGACTCGAGTGTCTACGACATGTCAAGAGTGGTCGACCAGCGTTGAATCCTCTAAAGCTAACTTCAGCACCAAGACTGCCAGAACAGAGGCCCTCGCTAAGCGTGTAGCGAATCCGAAAATGGGAAATGAGGGGCTCCGTGAAATCAGACAGAAAATACGGGTTGGCAGTCAAGAAAACCTCGGAACGCAAAGAGGAGGTTGTGTTGGGTCATAGAAAGAGATGAAGACTTTTTTTAGTCGAAAAGAAAGTGGTGAAAAAATGCCCGCCGGGTAGGATCCGAACCCACGACCTCCACAATACCGGTCTGGTGCGATAACCACTACGCTACCGGCGGGGCTGTTTCCCCAGCACTTTCTCGGGTACTTATGTTAAGGTATTTTTGTTTCCTGTTTTTGGGGGTGGTAGCCAGCGCCAGTCTGACTACTCGGGGTGAAGGGGACCTTCTTTTTAACCCTCGGGCCGTGACTCGAGTGTCTGCGACATGTCAAGAGTGGTCGACCAGCGTTGAACCCTCTAAAGCTAACTTCAGCACCAAGACTGCTAGAACAGAGGCCCTCGCTAAGCGTGTAGCGAATCAGAAAATGGGAAATGAGGGGCTCCGTGAAATCAGACAGAAAATAAGGGTTGGCAGTCAAGAAAACCTCGGAACGCAAAGAGGAGGTTGTGTTGGGTCATAGAAAGAGATGAAGATTTTTTTTAGTCGAAAAGAAAGTGGTGAAAAAATGCCCGCCGGGTGGGATCCGAACCCACGAGGAGACAAACAAGGGCGCTGTAGGGTATGCGCCGCTGTGGGCCCTATGAAGAACGACGAAGAGCTGTGTGTGAGGCTTGCAGCCTAGGCGAACGATCTGCAACAGCTGCCTCGTAGATTATGTAAATAGGTCGTCTCGTACTGTAAATTGTTCGCGTCGTCATCCTCCATGGTTCGCCTAGTTCCTTCTGCCGCCACGTAACATTTAGGTGGAGTTGCTGGGTAGCGGCGGGGCTCGGGCTGCCGACGGGGGTCACGCCACTTTGATGATGCCGACGAGGCCGATGAGGTGCGCAGCTGTGGCCAGGACGGGGAGGGACCCGCACCTTTACCAAATGTCGTCTCCTCGTTACAAAATATATATTTATATATATATAAATCTTTATTTCCGACATTTATATGTTGAGTGCGACGCACGTCTCATTCAACAAAAACAAAAAGGTCTACTACCGTTTCGACTGGAAGACCAGTCTTCATCGGAGTACTAGTAGAGTACACTTCAATACAGTACAATGCAGTAAAGTACACTGCAGCACGCTTTTAAAGGTGCTTGTGGAGAGAAGGAAGTTAGCTGCAGTGCACGCTGTATAAAAGAAAGTATACATCATGACTCACCAAAACAAAAAGCACGGGAGATTTGGACATGAGAGGGCATGCACTGCCCTTATTCTTTTTTGGGAGAAAAGGTGCGCGGGAATGTGACCTGCTTAGATGTAATTATTGACTTGTGACACGAAAAAAGAGAAAACAAAATTACGGCCACCTCCCCTCGCGGGAACCCTGGTGTGATGTGACGCTGAGGGGGGTTCAAGCGCAAGCGGAGAGCAACCATCGACCGAAAGGCCGCCGGAGAGCCGCACACCGGTCATATGCGGAGCGCGCGCGAAGGAGAGGAGACCGCAGTGAGAGAGAGTACTGCACATGCGCAACACCATGCGCAGCGCCGGCCACCGGCGGAGTGAGAGCGCACTGCGCCGACGCCCGTAGATATTGAGAGTGTTCACTCTCACCTGGGCACGCGCCGGCGCCCGTGCGTCTGCCGCAGCTATGACGCAACACAATCCAACAGGATCCACTTTAATCGAATCCAAATCCATTCCAATCCAAGTCAAGCCAAGCCAAGCCAATCGAATCCAATCCAATGCCCCTCGCGAGAGAGTGCTCGCTATCGGAGAGGAGACGGGGTGAGTGGAGGATAGACGCAGCCTTGCGGACAACAACGGACGCACGCAGGAAGGCAGCGGTGCGGACAACAACAGCGGACGCACGAACGAAGGCAGCGGTAAGCTGTGTCGCAGTTGTAAGCTGTGTCGTAGTGACGCCGATGGATGCATGGCGCAAATTTGGCGCGAAGAGAAATGTCAAAAGGAAGCGTCACGCGTTTCCGTGTTCATGGTTCCAGCTACGAACCCTTCCTAATCCGTTTCATAATTTCAGATCTTCAGAAGGGAACCACCTGCCCTACACACCACGGTGCGGGACTGAAGTGGTTGCACTTTTCCTAAAGCGACACCCTAGCAGGACGTCGCTCGCCTAGCACACCGACTAGACAGCCATTGACCCCCAAATCACACTCCTTTGGCTATATATTTCGCTGCACAGTTCGCTTTCGTGTTCTACCGGTTTCTATGAAAGAAGAATCAACCACAGTTATTATTTTCCGCCTCAAATACCACAAAAAGATACTTTCAATTACTATTCCGCGAGTTGAAGTTCCTAACTGATGTTTTGCCTCAGTTATGCCTCATAATTTTATTTTCCAAATAATAATGGGATGTATAATCTCTGCTTCGAGATTAATTAGATTAGAAACGCTTTAGGTATTGCTTACATATTTTTTTTACTTGTGAAAGAAGGATGCGGGACGGATTCCCGGCCACGGCGGTCGCTTTTCTGATGGAGGTGAAAAGTGAAAACGCCCGTGTGTTCGAGATGTTGCCGCATGTGAAAGGTCCCCAGGAGGTCAAAATTATTCAGAAGCCCTCCACTACACCGTACTTCGTCTCTCGTGTAGCGTCGGGCGTTACAACCTCATATTCAATTAACGTTTGTCCAGGAGGCTGAATATACAGACAGAGAGGTAGACAGACCAACCAAAATTATCTGCTTTACGTAGCTCAATGAAAACGACCCTCAATGCGTGGGCTTAATTTAAATAGCCTCCTCTGTGGCAGTGCTGATGGAAATCTAGAATCTGGAATTAGGTACTTCAGTTTGTGTACGACTAGTTGGCAAATAAAGCCAAAGGTTATGTCAAAGTGCGGTGCAGTCGTACCAGAATCCCTTGCAACAAATGGCGCTTCAGTAATGGGATCCAGTTTAGCGGCGAATCTTGAACGCTCCGCACACACTCATAGGACACGTCTTATTTTTGTGCTGCGTATGCCGCTGGGGGCTGTGCGCCTGAGGAGAAGTTGATGCTATCTGAAATCCTCGGCCTATCTTCAGAACGTTTTGGCAATAATATCCATTACATGACAACATTGCAATTTATTCACACCTGTAAAATAAATCTTTATGGAGCTTTCTTCGCCTGAAGAAGGACCAGCACACTATTTTGGTGCTCTTTTTGGTGCACAGGACATCCGGGGTAGGGATTGTACAATTGGCACGCATGCATTTCTGTAAGCGGTTCAATTGGTCAATCCCTGATTCGAGAATATGGGGTGAGGAAACGCGACTATTTGGTTCGGTAATTACGCTAGGCGTCTTTTTCGGACATTTTTCCTAATTGATGCAGCAGCTGATCAAAAAGGGGTGATATCATGGCAGCGCCTAGACAGCGAAACACCATGGTGATCTTACCGCTGCTCATAAATTACAGAAACTACTACCAAAAGCACCGCACTGATTAGAGCATATTTGAAAACGCGACAAAAAAAATTGGCTCCAGTCCACGCTGTGAAGGCGGTTGGAAAGCAAAGCTATAAACGACAGCCACCACAATTGGCCATTCGGCGTCACTTCAATTCTTACACGTGGCTCTACAAAGAGTGAAACCATACATTTGCCAAGCATTTCGTGGAATTCACGGGGCGGCGTCCCGAACGCAGCCGGGTGGGGCACGGCCGGGCTAGAGCAGCAGATGCCGCCGCTGTACCCCGGCCTTGCTTCGATAGAAAGAAAATAGAGAGGAGCATTTATCGTAGGGTGAGACAACAGAACCTAGCCAACCTGATTGGCTAGCTTGGGGCTACACCACCGCGCAACACAAGCGCAGACACTCAAACAATTTGGCATGTCAGCTTCGTGATTCTCATTTATACCGATATATACTAGTTAGTATAGTAAGGTTGATAACTGCGAGAAAGCTGAGGGAACTTTCATAATCGCTATTGATCAGATCCAGTTGCTCCTTTCGCATTTTGTAATACCTCTCAAAACGCAACGAAATTAGTGTTACGCAATTTAAAGAACGGTGTCCCATTCGTGGCAAGCAGGTAGCAAAAAGTAGCCTTTCTCTAGTGGTCAGATGCCTGTATGTGGTTTCTACATTTTGTTTTCCTGCCCTGGAAACCACTCCTTGACTTAACTTTGAGTAGGCTCAGTTAATTGTCTCGGGTCCGGGTTACTCAGCAGATGCTGTCAAAAAAGTTAATCAAGCAATGTGAAGAAAGCGCGCAATGGACGCGAATAGCGCCAAAACAGGCCACAAACAACTGTCGCTAAAGCAGACGATAAAGCCGTCCCTCCGACGCCTCCGCCGGTGCAAGCTGCCCACTGCGTGCGGCTAACGCTGCATAATAGCGCCTTATCGCCGCGCCACCTCCACTGCGATCGGAAAGTGAAAAGCGCCCTGCCCATGCTCAGCCGCCTTGGGAGTTGGGAGGAAAGACAGGTGGCAGGTAGAGGTAGAAAGCTTTGCTCTAAAAGGTGGCGCTACTCTTAGTTACTGTATCGTTGTGTCTTCGTCGTACCTACCTGGGGCATGGCCATAAAAAGATTATATAAAACCAGCGCCTTTATAATCAACGTCATAACAGATTACAATTTAAATGCATGAGACCATGGCGATTAGACAGCTGCAGACGTAAAGGCAGGAAGGAAGACTTGAGTAATTGCGCCAATGCAAGGGTTCATCGCATGCTTGAGACTAAGCCCGGCAATCGGCAATATGTAATCGTCATCATAATTATCACCATCACCATCAACTTACTCACGTTGACTGAAGAACGAATGCATTTTCTTTTCCAATAGACCTTCTGCGGCTTCTGTCTTGCGCTTTTCGAGTTCAAAGTTTACCTGCAAATTTTTTTTATCCCTTCACCAGTATAATGACTTTCACCGGCCTCTATACCCAAACTATTCACAGCATGCCTGGAGGGGGCCTTTAGAAAGCTTGAGTGGTGAAAAATAGGAACAGCAATAAAATGGGAATACTTCAGCCATTCCAGGTTTGCAAACAACATTGTCTTCTTAAGTGAGACTGCAGAACACCTGCAAGCAATGCTTGAGGAAGTACAATCAGAAAGCGCGGCCGTGTGGCTAATCATGAACGTTAATAAATTTAAATTAATGAGGAATAAACATGCCGAAAATCCTCCTCAGCTTAGGAAACAAAATGCTAGAAGAAGTAAAAGAGTATAACTACCTCGGACAGAGGGTTACTACTGACCCCAATTAAGAGAAAAAATCTAGCCCTGAATAAGTATGGGGTGGGGAACACTAGGCAATAACTCCTAAATAATGAAACTAAGCCACCTCTGTTATTGTAAAGAAAAGATTACTGCCCCTTATGAAACACGGAGCTGAAACTTGGCGCCGTATTAAAGAATGAGTAATCGATTAGGGTCGGCTTAACAGACCATGAAACAATGTTAAGAGCAACACTAAGGGACAGGAAACGACATACCAGAATCAGTGAACAAACTAGAATAGGAGAAAATACAGTTCAAAAAAAGAAAAAGAAAAGTACTGGGATGGCCATGAAGGGAGACAAACTGAGCATCGTTGGATAATTAAGAAGGAAACCGAGTAGGTGCGAAGAAATAAGCAATCATATATATATATATATATATATATATATATATATATATATATATATATATGTATATATGTATATATGTTTATAGGCAGTAAAAGAAAACTTCTCGAGGAGCCACAAGAAATACTTGTTTTTGTTTTTAATCGTGCGTCTACCATTTTCTCAAGTATATATATATATATATATATATATATATATATATATAATTAGTTAGGAAATGAGGGCTCGTTGACGAAATACCGAGAGATAGGGTGGCAGTCTACAACGCCAAAGGAGGCATAGGGGTGTTGTTAAGGCTCTTTTTTTACTAGAGTTAGTCAAGTTAACATTTTTTTAAATACACAGAACAAAGAAAGAAAAAAAGAAAAACACGCGCCCAGAGTGGGGACCGAACCCACGCCTTTCGATTAGATCTCGAATGCCTAACCAATTCGGATATCTGGGCGACTGTGTTCTCCTTCACTTTCTTCGGTATTTATTTATTTACTAGAACTTATCTGACGCTTCAGGGTGGTAGCCAGCGCCACTCTGACTACACGGGGAGAAGGGGACCTTCTTTTCAACCCCCGGGGCGTGACTCGAACGTCTACAGCCTGTCATGAGTGGGCAACTGGAGGGAAACCCTCTTATGCTACCTTGGCATCAAGGCTGCCAGAACCGAGACCCTCGCTTGGCGTTCGCAGAATAATATACTTAGGAAATGAGGGGCTCGTTGACGAAATACAGAAAGATAGGGTGGCAGTCTACAACGCCAAAGGAGGCATAGGGGTGTTGTTAGGCTCTTTTTTTACTACAGTTAGTCAAGTTAACATTTTAAAATATACAGAAGAAAGAAAGAAAGAAAGACAGAAAGAAAGAAAGAAAAACACGCGCCCAGAGTGGGTACCGAACCCACGCCTTTCGATTAGATCTCGTATGCCTTAACAATTCGGCTATCTGGGCGACTGTATTCTCCATCACTTTCTTGGCTATGTATATTTACTAGAACTTATCTGACACTTCAGGTTGGTAGCCAGCGTCACTCTTTCTTTCTTTTCTTTCTTTCTTTATTTCTTCTGTATATTTAAAAAAATGTTAACTTGAATAACTGTAGTAAAAAAAGAGCCTAACAACACCCCTATGCCTCCTTTGGCGTTGTAGACTGCCACCCTATCTTTCTGTATATGTATAATTATATATACATATTATATATATAGCGAATCAGAAAATGGGAAATGAGGGGCTCCGTGAAATAAGACAGAAAATAAGGGTTGGCAGTCAAGAAAACCCCGGAAAGCAAAGGGGAGGTTCTGGTGGGTCATAGAAAGGGATGAAGAATTTTTTGTGTCGAAAAGAAAGTGGTGAAAAAATGCCCGCCAGGTGGGATCCGAACCGACGACCTCCAGAATACCGGTATTCTGGAGGTCGTCGGTTCAGATCCCACCTGGCGGGCATTTTTTCACCACTTTCTGTTCGACTCAAAAAATTCTTCATCCCTTTCTATGACCCACCACAACCTCCCCTTTGCTTTCCAAGGTTTTCGTGACTGCCAACCCTTATTTTCTGTATTATATATATATATGTGGGCGTGGGTGAGGGCATTCAACGTTAATGAGAACTTGCTTCGCTGTAGGACCCTTATATATGCTGTGGCCAATCATCATCACGAGTGGCTTTTGTTCTGTCGAGTCACCGACGGGCAGATTAAAACCCAGACTTCTGGTACTGCTGCCGACTTGTGTGCGGTGTTCCCTCGCCTTACAATATGTATATATATATATATATAAATATATATATTGTAAGCACTGTAGTTCTCCGCGGCACAATATTTCGCTGATTTCAATCTTCTGTGTAATCATCATCACCTGTCATCCTTTTCAGTAATGCTTCATCTTCGTCACCTGTACATGATCATTATCATCCCTGAGGCTAGTGCTGCTTGGCTGCGCGTTCGCCAAATAAACGGCGTCTGTCTCCTCCGCTCTATCAGTGAGCGACGTCTCCTTGAAGGCCTCTTACACGTGGTGGAGGTGCACCTCGATCCCGCCCTCTGGCTCTCCTAGCGCACCCCTGGAGCTACGTTCAGGAAGACGCCTTCAAATGCCAACCGGGCCAATGGAACAGGACGTCCCGACTCGCACCGCCCCTGCAACGGCTTCTGCGCCTCCTGCGTGGACCGTTACCAGCCGCCAACGGGACCCCAGATCCTTCGCTGGCCTTCGCGGTGAAGACGTCGACGATTGGCTCGACTATTACGACAGAGTGAGTGCGTTTAATCGGTGGGATGACTCTATGAAGCTCTATAATGTCCCGTTCTGCCTTGACAAAGTGGCTAGGACGTGGTTTTATAACAACGCACATCGCCTAGGAGATTGGAATACGTTTACGGAGGAGATTCGCAAGATTTTTGGCACATCGGCGAGCCGATCGGAGAGCGCCACGAAGAACTCTCCCAGCGCGTTCAACATGTAGGTGAGACGTACACGTCTTACATTGAGGATGTGCTTGCGCTTTGTCGCCAGGCGAACGAGGACATGTCGGAGAACGACAAAGTCCGGCACCTTCTGAAAGGCATTAGCACATTTGCCTTTAATGCTCTCGTCGCTCAGAATCCCACCACCGTACGCGACGTAGTTACGATTTGCCAGCGCTTGGATGCGCTGCAGTCCGCTCGCATCCAGCAGGATACCCCACCAGCCTGCCTTCCACCCGACACGGAGCTGCGCTCTTTGATACGTAGTATCATTAGGGAAGAACTTCAGGCGCAGAAGACCTCTGGACTCTCTGGTGATCGCCAGTTCTCCTCTGGCGCCACTTTGCGTGACCTGGTTAAAGAAGAACTGCGTCTCATGGAAAGCGGGCCCTCTACCGAACACGCCGCTCCACAGCACGTGGCTCAGTACGCCGAGATGAGCCCGCTACAGCCAGTCTTCCCGCATCCTGCGCCTGCTCAGAGTCATTTGTCTGCCCTTTCTCCGAGACTCCCTGAGCCGTACAGCCAGTACTATGCTCCTTGGCGACCCCCCCGACCCACTTGCTTCTACTGTGGTATCAGGGGTCATATTGCCCGATTTTGTCGACGGCGTCAGCAAGACGAACGTGCAGGCCTTATACCGGACCGCAGCACCTACCGACCTCCATATGGCTTTCGTCAACGGGCATATCATTCCCCGCCGCGGCCTTTTCCGTCGACCCCGGACACACAGGACGTTCCTGGAAGTTCCCGACCATCGCGGCGCCGTTCACCATCTCCCTTTCGGAACCGCTCGGTATCGCCCCTTCGCCCCGCGTCTCATGCTGCTGGCCTCCGACAGGAAAACTAACCTCTGCAGTTTTTGGAGGGAAAACTGCTATACCTGGTAAAAGTACAATTCCTCCGCAGCGGCCATCGAACATTTTATCTGTAATCGTCGAAGGTATTTGTGTTGATGCTCTTGTGGACACTGGCGCCAGTATTTCAGTTATACATGCAGACTTGTGTGCTCGACTTCGTAAAGTGCAAACGCCCTACTCTGGCCCGACCTTGTGTGGCGCAAATAATGTTTTGATTCAGCCCTCTGGACAGTGCACGGTACGCGTACTTATCGACGGCCTTCGACATCATATCCCGTGTGCGGTGCTGGCGTCGTGTGCTCATTCGCTAATTTTGGGGTGGGACTTTCTCTCTTCAGCCTCAGCCGTCATCTCTTGTGATAGCCCAACCATTGAACTCTCCAATGAGCAAGTTTCGAGTGTTTGCAGTATGCCTCAAGTGAACCTCGTAGTGGCTGCAGATTGTGTTCTTTCTCCAGGACTGGATACTCTCCTCACAGTTCGATCGGCCGACATCAGTGAGGGGGACATTTTAGTCGTCCCTTGTGCCAGCCTACTCTCTAAAGGAGTCGTGATAGCTACGTGCCTAATACGCTTCTGCAATGGGTTCGCAACCCTTCCCGTGACCAACGCTAGCCCCGAACTGATCCTGCTGCATGAAGGCACCACAGTGGCCTCGACTCATCAGGGAGAGACCATTGATGTTGTTCCTATCGGCTCGTTGTCGGCTCTTCCGCGTTCCGTTTTTTCGGACACTTCTACTTCAGCGCTGACCGCCACCATTAGCCCCGACGTCACGCAAGCAGAGGCACAGTCCTTATTGGCCTTACTGGACAAGCACCGTTTGTCTTTCGACTCCTTTTCCAAAACGTTAGGCCAGACCACTGCCGCAGCACACCGCATACAGACAGACAGTCCTCACATCATACGCCGCCGCCCGTATCGCGTGTCGGCGTCTGAACGAAAAATAATTGAAGAGAATGTCTCAGATATGCTTAAGCGAGACATAATTCGTCCCTCCGCGAGTGCCTGGTCTTCTCCTGTTGTATTAGTTAGAAAGAAGGATGGGTCAGTTCGCTTTTGCGTGGATTATCGAGCCCTCAACAAAATTACCAGGAAAGATGTCTACCCGATGCCAAGGATTGACGATGCTTTGGATTGTTTGCAAGGAGCTGAATATTTTTCAAGCCTGGATTTACGTTCAGGGTATTGGCAGATACCAATGTACGAGGCCGATAAGGAGAAAACAGCGTTCTGTACCCCCGACGGCTTATACGAGTTTAACGTTATGCCGTTCGGGTTGTGTAATGCGCCCGCCACCTTTGAGCGACTCATGGACACTGTTCTACGTGGCCTAAAGTGGAAGACCTGTTTGTGCTATCTGGACGACATCGTTGTCTTCTCGTCCACCTTCTCTCAGCACCTGCAGCGGCTAGATGAAGTGCTGACCTGTCTCGCTAGCGCCGGCCTACAGCTCAACACAAAAAAATGTCATTTTGCCAGCAAGGCCATCAAGGTCCTTGGCCATGTCGTGAGCAAAGAAGGTGTCCGGCCCGACCCTGAGAAGATTAGCGCAGTCATGAGCTTCCCACGCCCGCAGCAACAGAAGACGCTCCGCAGCTTTCTTGGCCTGGCTTCCTACTTTCGACGTTTCGTGCGCAACTTCGCCACCCTCGCGTCTCCGCTAAACCAGCTTCTTCGTTCTGGCACGCCTTTCGTATGGTCTGAGGACTGCGAAAAATCATTTCAAGCCTTAAAAGACGCGCTTACCTCGGACCCCGTCTTGACCCATTTCGACGACACCAAACCAACCTTATTACATACGGATGCAAGCGGGTACGGAATTGGTGCTGTTATTCTCCAGCGCGATAACCAATCTAGAGAGCGTGTTGTGGCCTATGCCAGTCGCACTCTCAGTTCCGCAGAGAAGAACTACACCATTACTGAACAAGAATGCCTGGCTGTCGTCTGGTCGGTACAAAAATTCCGTCCCTACTTATACGGCCGCCACTTCACCGTAGTGACCGATCATCACGCCTTGTGCTGGTTATCGACGCTGAAGAACCTTTCCGGCCGGCTCGGACGGTGGATTTTGCGATTACAGGAGTACGACTACACTGTACAGTACAAATCAGGCAAGAAACACCTTGATGCGGATGCCTTGTCACGATGTCCCCTCGGGTCGACATCAAACACCGCTGGCGATGTTTCCTCCGCTGCACGAGCTACATCCTTGGCTCCCATCGACCCTGCGCCATCCTTTGGGTGCTCCGAGCTGGTGTCTTTTCAGCAGGCGGACCCGCACTGCCGAACCATAACTGACCGACTGTCTGGGGTGACGCAGCCTCCTAACAGCCGTTTACGACGCCAGCTTGCAAAGTACACGCTCCGCAACGGTGTGCTCTGCCGCGTCAACCATCACCCTGCTGGAGAAAAATGGGTGCCTGTAGCTCCTCGGGCTTTGCAGCCAAAGATTTTAGAAGCCTTTCACGATGACCCAGCTGCTGGCCACCTCGGCTTTCAAAAAACGTTTGATAGGATCCGAGCTCGCTTCTTCTGGCCTGGCATGTCAAGGTGCGTCGCTAAGTATGTCAGCTCCTGTGCATTGTGTCAGCATCGCAAACGCCCTACAACTGCGTCTGCTGGACTTCTACAACCCATTCCTTGTCCGGCGGAACCTTTTGACGTGGTGGGTATTGATCTATACGGCCCTTTACCATCCACCTCATCCGGCTACCGTTGGATCGTGACCGCGGTTGACCATTTGACGCGTTATGCAGAGACGGCCCCTGTTCGCTCTGGCTGCTCCCAAGAAGTCGCCGAATTTATCTTGCATAACGTGATCTTACGCCATGGCGCCCCCCGGGTTCTACTAAGTGACCGTGGGAAAACATTTCTTTCAAGCGTCATTGCAGACCTGCTTCGTGCATCGAATACCATCCACAAAACGACGTCCTCATATCACCCCCAAACAAACGGCCTCACGGAACGCTTCCATCGTACACTTTCGGATATGATCTCCATGTATATCGGACCAAGCCATACTAACTGGGACGCCATCCTTCCATTCGTAACGTTTGCGTATAATACGGCACGCCAACGAACAACTGGGTACGCTCCGTTTTTCCTTGTTTATGGCCGTGATCCCTCCTTCGTCATAGACACGTGTCTGTTCTCGGCACCTGCGACGGGATCTGTCCCCGGGTCTGACGAATTCATCTCTCGCCTTCACCACTGCCGCCGTATTGCCCGTGAAAACACGCAAGCCTGCCAGCAGGACCGCAAGCTCCAGTACGACGCCTCTCACCGGTGTATCCAGTACCGCCCAGGGGACCAGGTTCTACTCTGGACTCCCGTTCGTGTGCCTGGGCTATGCGAAAAGTTTCTTCGGCGATTCATCGGCCCTTATACCGTTCTGGAGCAGACGTCGCCAGTCAACTATCGGGTCACCCCTGTGTCTCCCAGCACGGACCGTCGCTGTCGGGGAACCGAAATTGTGCATGTCTCCCGTCTCAAAAAGTTCCACTCTCGCACTTCCTAAATGCCAGCGGCCGGGCGGCCGCCTTCCTCGAGGGGGGGGCAATTAGTGTAAGCACTGTAGTTCTCCGCGGCACAATATTTCGCTGATTTCAATCTTCTGTGTAATCATCATCACCTGTCATCCTTTTCAGTAATGCTTCATCTTCGTCACCTGTACATGATCATTATCATCCCTGAGGCTAGTGCTGCTTGGCTGCGCGTTCGCCAAATAAACGGCGTCTGTCTCCTCCGCTCTATCAGTGAGCGACGTCTCCTTGAAGGCCTCTTACAATATACATATATATATATATATATATATTCTATCTAATATATATATATATATAAGGTTAGTATTGACAGAAAAGTGAAAGTTTCCTGACGTTTCAGGGAGAGGACTTCCTTTCGTCAGAGTAGAAAAAAAGTTCGTTTAAGAGTTATATTATACCGAAAATATAGCAAGGGCGAGGGCAAAGTAAGAGTAGGGAGAGTTTGTACAAATGGATCATGGTTGGTGGGTAGCAAAAGAAAGAGAGAGGGAAAATAAATTATAAAAAGGATAATAAGAACACTCAGTCACGCGGTACGAACATGGGAAAAAACAAAGAGAGAAGAACCAAACACAGAGAAAAAAATAAATAATTAAAAAAACGGGGGTAAACAGGGGTCAAAACAAAGATATGCCCATGCGCTCGTGTTTGAATTTTTCCTTCCCCCGTGGCAACGGGGGTGAAAGGGTCACGCCAAAAAGCAGGGGCAGGTTCGAAAAATGAGTGTACAAGAAATGCCCATGCACGTGTTTGACATGGGCAAAAAAATTAGTCACGCGGAACAAGGAAGTTTCAAAGAAGATATGCAAATGCACACAAAGGTGAACATCTGCCCATACACACCCGTTCTAAGAAACCGGGTAAGGTAATTGAAACATGAGACACGTGGCTTCGATTGAGGGGAGGCAAGGGTCACGCCAAAAAGCAGTAGGAGAGGCAGTTCGACTCGAAATGAGTGTACATTGGTATGAAAAAAAAAGGCAAGATCAAACAAGTACTGAAAAAAAAGAAAACAGGCAGGTGTATGCGTATGACGCGGCAGCGGGTGGTATTCATCTGGCCGGCGCATGGTGCCAGTTCAGGGAATGCCGAGGCGGTCAGCAACGAATATTAGAAAACAACAATACAAATAGAAAGAGGACACGAAAGCAATCATACACGCTCGCGTTCACAAATTAATTACAAGGTGAGAATATCAAAGCTAGAAATGGTACTGCAACCTTCTACACAGAACACAATGTCCAGACTTGTTCGTCAAATTTGGTCCAGTGAAGCCATTGTGCTAAAAAACGCCGTGCTAGCACGAAACTATACCCAACCACGGGAGCTCGCCAACTCATGGGAGAATATTATTGAAAGAAAGAAGTGAACAGGCATAACACTAGCCTGACAAATGCAGCCGAAATTTGAATTGGAGGAAAGACACGTTCATTTCCCATAACTCTCGTTTATGCCAAACGACGCTGATTTAAACTTATATATAAGGTAGGACTCACGAACCTCGCGATCGCGATGCGTTTTAAAACTAGATTAAAAAATTGTGGCCTTCAGTTGTACAAAAGAATGACCAGGAGTAGTAACATGCTTTGATAGAGGCAAAGAAGGGCAGGTTTTTGCATGAGAGCAGGGATTGTTAAACCTCAAACGAAAGGGTGTTTCAGTCTAGCCGATGTATTGTTTGCCGCAGAGGGTGCATTCCAGCAGGTATGCGACGTTGGCGGAATCACAGTTAAAGTTCCCTTTCACATTAACATAACAGTTTGAAGCTGTGTTGGTGGCGCGCTGTGTGGTAGTCATTTGTGGGCATAGCTTACACCGTGGTTTGTTACAGGGCATGCAACCAGTAGTCTGTGGTCGGCTTATGCTGGATTTAGTGAGAACGTCGCCCAAATTTTTCTGCGTCTATAAACAACACGTGGCGGCTGGGGGAATATTCTCTTTAGGCGTTCACTTTCAGCAAGGATATTGTGATGTTTCCTTAGTATGGATGGAACTTTCGGAGAAGAGGCCGAATGGGTCAAAACGAGGTTTGTTTGTTGATTGGGTTTTGGAGCTTTTTTTCGGATAATGTCGGTGCGGTTCAACTGGTTAGCTCGTGTAATCGCGTCATCGTTCACCTGCTCTGGGTATTTTTGACTCAAGAGCGCGGTTTTAAGTTCTCTGCAGTTAGAATCGAAGTCCGCCTGGCTTGTGCAGATTCGCCTAAAACGGTGAGATTGGCTATGAGGTGTTGCAGTCTTGCACTGCCTCACATGGCTGCTGTGGAAGCGTAAATACTGGCGCGTGTTCGTAGGTTTCCTATAGAGATTAGTGTGAAGTCTGCCCTGAGAAACTGTGATAGTAACATCCAGGAAATTTATACTGTGCGCAGAGTAGGAATGAGAGAGGGAGATGGTAGGATGCGCAAGGTTAAAAGCCTCAATAAACGCAAGAAGTTCCATTTCACCGTGCTCCTAAATCATGAATATATCATCTATATACCTTTTGTAGTACAATGGCTTCAAATTTTGGGTTTCGAGGAAGTTTGACTCTAGACATCCCATAAAGATGTTCGCGTAGTTGGGCCCGATTTTGGTTCCCATTGACGTTCCGCTGACTTGCACGTAATGGACACCATCAAACTCAAAATTGTTAAGTTCAAGTATAAGGTGAAGGAAAGTTTCAAGGGTGAGAGGATCGATAGGTTTGTCACCCTCCGACCCCTCACACGCACATGATACAGCGGTGATTCCATCTGCACCCGGAATGTTAGTGTATAGCGACCCAACATCTACGTTAACAAATAAACAGTTAGGAATTTCCATCTTCATGATATCCGAGAGCAAATCATTTGTATCCTTAATAAAGGATGGAAAGCTGGGGGGAATGTCGCGATAGAGAGAGTCGACATAGCGCGAGAGGTTCTCGGTGACATTCCAATGCCAGAGACAGTGGATGCGACCTGGGTTGTTATTTTTATGAATCTTAAGAAGAAGGTACAATCTACCGGCTACTGGGCTTGAGCGGATAAGAGAACGAGCACTTGTTTCTTTTATTTCCTCATTTTGAAGAAGCTCAGTGAGTTTTTCTTTGACAATTAGCTTATAATCATTAGTGGGATCGCTAGGGAGTACTTTGTAGAACGCAGATTCTGATAGTTGTCTATGAGCCTCGTTGACATAGCTTTGTCGAGGATCACGATGGCGCCTCCTTTATCGGCCGGTTTGATTACTATTTCGGGGCAACCTGCGAGTTCCTCTAGGGCTTTTTTTTCCTTGTTTGTGATGTTACAGCGGAAAGGGATTTGCTTTTGGTATGCTGCTCGTACATCGGGATGAACGGCTTTAATGTACATGTCGAGGAATGCATCTCCCTGCGTGGGAGGGGTCCAGTGCTTATGGCTAGGCAATGCTGTTCGGGCTTCGTCGGTTGGAGGACGGTCATGGAAGTACTCTCGCAGTCTCATATTTCTGGCAAAGTCCTTAAAAAGTTGAAATTCGTTGAAACCGCCAGTTGCCGGGCAAAAATTCAGACCTTTTGACAAGGCGCTCATCTGATCTGGTGACAGGGTAATACTAGAGAGGTTCATCACATTTCCGGTGAGATTTTTGTTAGTTTTAGTAGCCTGGGGAGAGGTTACAGAAGGAGAATAAAAATTTGGTTTTGTGTTGGCAGACTCACTAGTACTGCCACTAATGAAAACTTGCAAATGGTTAGCATTTGGCGCGTTTAAGGGGCTTTTTATGTGCATTCCCAGATAATGGACAGCCATTAGTAATAGGGCTAACTTTATTCTTGTGGATGTAGTCATTGCTAGGGATATTACCTCGGGAAAATTTATAGACTTTTGTTTCGGATATAGGGGATGCCTTTTTGGATTCGTAGCTGCGTAGAAGGCCTGATTCTCTTTCGCCTAGATCCTTACTAACAATTTCTTCTTCCTGGCGGAAGGAATCGGACATAGTCTCGTAGTGATTTAGAATTATCTTCGTTAATTGCAAGGATGCGTTGTCTAGTACTTGTTGCCACTTTTTTTGTTGGAAGGGGACAGTTCGGAAGTTGCAGGTCTCAGCCTAACCCTCAAACCCATGGGAGCTACCTCGGCAGACAAATACTGTGAAAGTGCAGAAACGTGCATTTGGGAACGTATGCGTTTTTCAGTAATCTTTCCTAATTTTAAGAACTGTTTTGATACTGGGTAGGAAGCGGCATTATCGGGTTTTTTGGAGCCTAGTCACTCAGTCGGCGCAGAAGACACTTTTTTGCGGAGGTTGTAGGCTGGCTTTGGGGCGTCCGATAGCAATGCGGATCCGCTGCTGGCGTTTCCAGTTGCTCGGTGGTGGTTGAGGCTCCGGTGGCCGTTGTAGTTCCCGAGGGCGGGCGCGGCAGGCTCTGGGCGCGGCGCACTCTCGGGGTTGGGCTGCAGGCGATGCGCGGTCGGGCTCCGAGGCCGTGGTCGCAGGAGCACGTACGGGTTGCAGGTGGGCGTCCGGGACTCTGGGTGTAGGTCCCTGGCCCTCAGCTGAAGGTCCGTGGCCACGGTGGTAACGGCGACACGCGGGGCTGGCCACTTGGCCCGTGTGTCTGGGGACGTCGTGGAGGGCGTTGGGCTGGACGGGAGCAGAGGCAGCGGTGGAAAGTCATGGTCGTATGAGGCACCTGCGGGAGCTTGGGTGGCGGTACATGCGACC
>JABSTR010000217.1:0-69666 GCA_013339765.2 Haemaphysalis longicornis
AACTTTAGCTGTCCACCTACGTGGACAGGTTCTCTTCGACTTTAACGCCCCCCTTTCGGTGGCATGACGCGCGCCGGTCAGACTCACGCCTGCGGCACCTTTGCCACGATAACGCTGCCTCAAATAACAAATAAAAAGGAAAAACCTCATTGCTATGGCTGCCGACGGCTTTGGGTTTCGGTGATCCTCTGATATCGCAGAGATGCCCGGCCGGTTTTTGACTGCCGCCATTGCAGCACTGTTTGCAGCCTTCTCCTTTTCTTTTTTTCCCCAATCTAAGTCCACTTCATTTTCAGGGCTTGCGCTCGGCAGCCGTATACAGCCACGTAGAAACTAGCTGCGAAGTCGCCGACTGGAGCGGGAATTTGGAGATCGAAGAGACAACATTTATTTGAACAGCTGGCTTGAATACTCAAGCTTAGTTCCCTACGTTTCAGTGCGTTCATAAAACTTGCATTCAGGCACTCTAGTGATAAGGGCAACATTTCAGATTCCTCTGTGCATGTCATAAGAAACAATACTGCTGCACGCGTGAAGTTCTAGATGATCCAACACGCACAGAAAAATACCCCGAAAGGCAACCAAAAGAGCTCGTCCGGAAGAAACGTGTGATCTAAAAGTCACGTACTTGCACCCCTGAATTAACAACAGGGGGCTCTCATCCCGCAGCAGCCAAACGCGCAGTGCCCTCAACTAACGAGTACATCTTGCAGCACGACCACAGTGTACGCTCCAGTGTACGTTCCAGTGCACGTTCCAGTGTACGTTCCAGTGTACGCTCCCTCATCTTGCGGGGCACATTTGCCACTCGTTACCAGCAATCTTCACCTACTTAATTTTCACGAATTCTCCTACAGAAAGCACAAAACACCGAAAATTTCATCGACAGTGCACTGCGCAGACGCGCAAATAAAGCAACCGCATGAGTACCGGAAACAATGACGCTGGCACGCACTGTGCGGCCAGATTGAACACTCGTGCGAAAAGCAGCTTTTCCAACACAAACGACACACAGTGTCTGAAGGACGTGTAACGCCGCCGAAATTTTTTAAAGCGAAGCTTTCTAAATGTCTCACTGATGGCGACCGTCTAGTCACCAAAACGTACTGCAGGAAAGCCAACTTTACACAATGGGTTTCACAAAACTATGATGATGATACTAAGCGAAGGCGAATCAAGAGCCTCAAGAAAAAAAAAAACGAATCGAACCTGCGCCCCTCGCGTTATGGAGCCGACGTCTATCCGACTGCGCCTTTCGGACAAGGTCGAAGAAGCAGTTTGGATTTAAAGCGAAGCTTTTGTGGTCCCACTGACGGCGACCATCCACTGTCCAAGACGCTGGACCCCTACAACCTCAACGACAGCCAACGAATTTCCAACGAGAAAGCCTAGCTTTTAAACCATCGTTGTCGTTAGACGAAGAGACCTTTGATGTTTTTTTTTGTCTTCACCGGAAAAAAAAACCATCAAAAAAAAAAAAAAAAAAAAAAAAAAAAAAAAAAAAAAAGCAATCTATTCACGAAAAAAGTCAACGTGGCTTGGAGCAACTTGGTAACGATTCTACCTACAAATTGCCAAATACAGCTTAAATGCAAGTGAACGAACGTGGTTGTATTTTACATCCTTCGGTAAGTACATGCGGCTTTCACGATTGCTTCGAGAAAGCGCGACGATGCTTCTCCTACCTCTTGTGATGTGTTGCTCTACACCATAGGGGGAAAATAAAAGAGATGTGGTAGATACATAATTCCTCCTCTTATGCTCCCCGACTACAAGCAAATAAACCTTTTATTTTCCTTTTTTGACGCCGAAGAGACACTGAGAATGTTATAAAAGTTGGCTCGTTTTAGGGTCGAAGCCCCTTAGGGGCTGGAGCTGTTGGCGTCTGCTGTCGTCGTCGTAATCGTGGTCTCATGTAGTCACGGTACTAAAACACCGGGAAACTCGTTTACGCCTCGCGCTAGAACGTAGCGTGTACTATAAGAACAGCGGGGCACTCGTTTACGCCTCGCGCTGGAGAACTTCATGCTTCAAAGACGCGCGACTTTTACCTCAACGCTGTATACCTCTACCCTCCAACGGTTTCATCTCCGTCGGCGAAAACGCCAAGGCGCCAAGAATAGACTTATACACTGCATGCCTCGCCCCTTTCCAGGTTTCACGTTGGTGAAGGTGGCCCTTTTTTTTTTTTTCTACAGGTTTGTCTGCATAGAGTTTCTTGAACACGCGGATGCCACGGCACGCAGGCACGTCCCGAATCATTCCAGCCCAATAAGTGATGCGCATGCGTGATACCGTATGTTCGGATTTGGCAAACTTCCGAACTCCTTCACGTTCGATTTGAATATAGTTATGAGAATTTGGGCAAAGGACAACGTGAGGACTGATGGAGGCCGCAAAGGAGGGTCCCTCGTCAACAAAAGCGCCGCCATATTTGAGGCTTTCAAGAGAGTAATACCCCGGCTACACTAGGGTCCGAATGTCATTTAAACTAAATGTCATTTGACTCAAATGGGGTGCTACGAATGCCATTCAGAATCCGCCGGGCTCCACTACAATTTCGACGGCGCTCTTTGACAAAAGCTTGCCGTGCTGCATGGCGCTGCTGCTGTCGAGTTCTGTTTTTACACAATAATGCAACAATCAAATTTAGCGGCAGTCTTTGGCATTAAAATAATATCAAATTATCAATGACGTAAGCTTTGACACGGTTTTTGCTTAATTCTGAATCGCAATCGAGGTTTTTTGTGCTGTCTGGCCACACTGGTTTGTCGCTTGCTCGCACTGGTGCTGAGTGTACGAAATTATTACATCTTGATATCACGATTTAGGTGAACGAGAAGTAAAAAAAAGTCCCACCATTAATAATATTTTGTTTGTTTTAAGTACACCAGTAATGTATTTGTTTATGCTGGCTTGGAACGCTGTGCGCGAGAGTGCTAGAAACGGTATTTGAGAGGCCCAGATGTCTCTCTGGGTGCTCATTTGGCTCGAATGTCATTTGAGCCGAATGGCATTTCAAAACCCAGTAAAGCAGCACAACTTCGCATCTGTGTCAAATGACATTTGGTTCAAACGACATTCGGACGCTAGTGTACCCCGCCACCATGCACGAACGGATGTCAGATCAGCAACGCGTGCTCGCGCTCATGCAGGGCTCTCAGCACAGCTGGTACGTAGGGATGCATAAGCCGACAATAAAAATAAAAATTAACGAGTTTTCGGCCTCGGTGCAAGTTGCGACTGCAAGAACGCCGTCACAACGCCGATCGGTTTTATGCTCCAGCGAGTTTACACGTTGGATAAAACTCGCCAATTTTTGCCGTTGTTGCCAACACGTGACAACAGACTGATTATCGAGTTTCAGCGAACTTAAACTAGCTGAAGAAAACCCTTTCGACGTCGTGACGACATTCCCGCAGTGTTGCTTGTCACGCTTGACTTTCACCTGAACGAGGTTACCAGAGTCCTTCAATGCTACACGAACTCTTGGTTTGAATTAGAGGTACGGCTAAGAGCAGCCCAAAACTAACAGCCGCTTCCGCCACAATTCACAGTGCTCGGTAAGTTCAATAAACTGTTCCGCATAGGGCCGCGAAGCACCAAGTCGCCGTTCCTGCATACGGCTGCCCCCAGGGACCTGTCCTGTCACGCGTCTTTTTCTGCTTCATTTTTCCTTTGCCGGCTGCAGTGGCCGCCGGCTACGCCTATTTCCGTCGCCGTCGCCGGAGCAGCGTGCGATGCGACCCAAAACAGGTCGGAGGGCTAATCTCCCGCGTGGGCCTCGTAAAAGGAAATACAACGCATCCGTCGTCCAGGCGAGGTAGGTAGCGGCGGCCGCTGCAGCGCCGGCTGGAGGGATATTGCTTTAGGGCCGTCCTCTGAGTCGAGCACCGATTGCACCCGGTCGCCGGGGGACGACAACAGGCACCCAGACGACAGCGGGTGGCCTTTGCACCCGGCACTGCGGGAGCACAACTCCTCCTCCTCTGTAACACACTTCCTCGAAATACACTCCTTAGAACAGAAGGCCTTGCAATCCCGTTGTCCTTCCAGTGCGACCTATTCATTTCCCATCAACGCTTCTCCGCTATGTGATGATACAACTTGTACCCTGTGTAGTCGATCGATCACAAGCTACATCGCTTGGGCATGGAAAAGTGGTGGCGAAAATAGGAGGGTAGCGATCGGTTCGAAGGGTCGGGACCTATTGGAACTTTCGTCGAACGAAAGGGACAAGCTTTGAGAGGTCTAAAATCGGGCGAATTATGTCGACGCGGAGAAACAAGTGAGGAGCCTGTTGCGGAGTCGATGGACAGGTCCTGGGTCCCAGAACAGTCCTGCAGGGTCACTGAACCGTGACGCGAGGCGCGACCTAGCATCCACGTCGATGAAACGTTCCAATAAAATGTCGTGAACTGGCTAGACTCATTCATGTGTTCAGATGCAAACTTTCGCGTGTCTAAGACAGAAGCACAACCCTCCGCTACCGTACCGTCGAAAAACGACGCTTTGTTTGCGCCATCAATGAACCCTAATGCACTATCCTAAGTGCTCAGAATCGAGCTCACCAAAAATTTTGCAGCAAAAGCTCTAATCTTAGAATAAGGGATACACACACGCATGCGTGTATAAATTTTTCCAACTTCAATTTTTCTTTTATTTCTTTTTGGGATGGTTACCTTCTTCCGTGACATGTTAGATGCAGAACTGGGGCCCACTACGTTGGAGGGCAGCGCGGAATAATGCAATACATATTCGCTCCCTCTAAAGCGTAACAAAGCCGGGCCTTTTCGTATTCCGGAAATACGGAGGACGTCGTAGCGAGAAGTTTTTTAACCCGTGACCTCATCCTCAGGAGGAGAGCGCCGTGTGCTCCGGTATGCGACGAGGGCGCACTGAAATACTTTGTCCACGTACGCTTCCTCGTCGTCTCATATTGCCTTTGTGAAGCGTAGGCTACCCCCCTCAATCACACCGTTACACAGCTGCCGCAGAGAGAGCGAGAGAGAGAGAGGCGGGAAGAGAGAGAGAGAGAGAGAGAGAGAGAGAGAGAGAGAGAGAGAGAGAGAGAGAGAGAGAGAGAGGGCTCGTCGTCTCCTATTGCCTTTGTAAGCGTAGGTTACCCCCCTCAATCACACCGTTACACAGCTGCCGCAGAGAGAGAGAGAGAGAGAGAGAAGAGAGAGAGAGAGAGAGAGAGAGAGAGAGAGAGAGAGAGAGCGAGAGAGAGAGAGAGAGAGAGAGAGAGAGAGAGAGAGAGCGATCTTAGCGTCACAAAGCGGGGCGCCTGCCTAGCGTCTAGGTTAGGTCACGGTCGTGATACTGCGTGCAGACAGCCGGCCGCACCGTCACTGCACGCACTGCGCTTCGGGTTAGTCGAACTGCACACAACCTTGTGGAAGCAAAAGAAAGAAGGCAAGGGGGCCGCCAGCCTTGTCCCACAAAAGCCCTCTGCAGCGGTCTTGTAATTGATATTAGGCCATTAGCACCGGTGGCAAAACAAGCCACCGGGAAGCAGCTGCAACACTTCTCATAGGGCACAACCGGAATCGCTGTAACGTGCGCCGCAGCACACAGCCTTCGAGCGAGGATCTTGCGCCGGAGCCGGCCAGCATAAACGACGCACCCAACCGGACCTAGCAGTTTGGTGGCGCGGGGACGCCAAGGTCGCTTATTCGCCGAACGCGAGGTAGCGAAGCCTGACGCGCTGACTAATACGCAGAGGACCCAGGAGGTCTAAATTAATCCACGGCCCTCAACTAAGGCGCACCCAGTAACGCAAGTGTAGCTCCAGCATGCAGAAACTCAAGTTTTTTACGCTGTAGTCTGAGTCCAGCTTAGTTTTATTGATTCGTAGGCACGCGGGGGGCAAAACCTTTTCAATTAACGCAGTGTCGGACGGCACTCTAGCTCAGCGCTGCAAGCTTGGCTATAGTGCTGTCCGACGACATTCGAATATTTAGGACTAGTATTCGAAGATTTCGAATATTCGAAGATTTCGAATATTCGAAAATTTAGGGCAGACGTCTGTCGTTATAAACCTTGTGGAAAAGAAGAAGAAAGAACGAAAGGAACGAAAAAAAGAAGCCTTCCAGCCTTCAATAAATAGACTACGATGATGATAATGAGAATAATGATAGTGAAATTTTGCAGCTGTGAAAAAAGCCGGAGCGTAGTGGAAATTCGAAAACATTACCGAAAAATATCACTACTGAGTCAGTAAGTAAAATCATATGAATACGAAATAGGCGCATAACTGTCAAAAGTACTTTGTACTCGCGGCCTCGAGGCACGGACAAATTACCGGTACGTGTCCCAGGCTCCGAACTATATAGCGGCCACAGTGCTGTCCCACAATCCTGTCCCTTCTTTCATCTGAAAACTGTGTGTCAGTCAACACTTGTGACCTCTTTCCGTGGCTGGCTTAAAATAACCACGGGAAATAAACGCAGTGTCTGCAGCTTTTTCAAACTCTAATGTAAAGGGAGGCCTAAAATAAAGATTTGAGATTTCATCCGCTTTTCAAATGACTTTTATGGGTCCAAAAGGAAAGTATAAACGTCGTTGCCGGGCGTTCCTTTCGATGACCTCTGGAATTTCAACGTGCCTTGGCACTCAGTATCAACGTGTGTCCTGGAATACTGTAGTATGACCAATTCGACCAGGACGAAGACACAGCCACGCTATGTTTAAAAAACCGATGCACTGCACTCCCGTATCTTTTGTCCCACAAAAGTTACTTGAAAACCTTCGCCTCCCACCTTTTTTAGCGGGATTCTGTTTTCGTTCTGGTATTCCAAGGCACACTTTGATACTGAGTGCCAAGGCATGTTTAAATACCAGAGGTCATCGAAAAGGTCCAATGCCAAAAAAGGACAGTGTAGAGTGTACTTGCTCACACTGTATACAGTCGTGCAACACAATGTACAGTCTTTCTCAAAAATTTCTGGGCCAAACCTAAGCCTTCTGGACCACAAAGAATTACAAAAATAAGCTTAACCTCCACCTGTGACAAAATTACTTTAGGGCGGTAAGAAAGAACGGCGCTATCTCTACCTTTCCGGCATAAAACGTTTCAGCCTCGCTGCAGACGTAAGCTTGTACATTGAACTTTTTTGCGACCTGAACTTTTTTTGCGACCTGTGCACTTTGGGCATGGCCTCGAAAATTTTGACGCAGGCTGTATTTTCGAGCAAGGCGTCCTCACGAAAGCAAGGTGTTTCGGTTACTACAAAAGCACAGACACACAAGTTTCGTAATTGTTTTCGGGCTCTGTACTTGTAGCACTTGCAACTATCCCGGTTACAATGCAAGCTCCCATATTATTACGCCTACTGCTCTCCATTACCGCTACTTGGCTACAATGCCTTTAGCTCCTGCCCCGTCAGCAGGCATTGTAACACCGTCTGCTGAAAAAATAGTCTTCTTCAAAAAAAAAAAAAAAAAAGGTGGCTCGGCAGGGCACCTATATACACACATTTATGTACACACAAACACATTTATTCTAAGAATGTCAAGCTGCCAATCCGCAATCATATCGGCGTTATCAATTTTTTGCCAGCTCCACATGTTCTTATCATCGCTCGGCAAAGCTCGGAGCCTTATTCTGCTGCTATTTTCATATCTCTGCGTATCAACTGTTACTCATGTAGAGCGCATGTTATCCGCTTCATGCACCGGATGTCTTGCACGTGCAAGCCCACATAGTTGCTCGAGTGCTGTTTTCTGGGGAACACGGCCTGTTTCAAATACTTCCTGCTTGTGACACCTCCCATCTCCTTTCACACTTCTTTAATCTATCTTACACTGTAAAACGATTTACATACTTTTTTCCTGTAACTAACACCCTTACACTCTATCAAAAATAAAAAACACCCTTTAAAATGGTGTAATAAACAATTAAACACCCGCTAAAAGGTGTAATAAACAAAACACCCTTTAGAAGGTGTAACAAAAATTTCATAAGGTGTGATATACGATAAGAACACCATTTAAAAGTGTAATAAACGATAAAACACCCTTTATAAGGTTAATAAACGATAAAACGGTCTTTAGAAGGGTGTTATAAGCGATAAAGCACTCTTGAAAAGGTGTAATAAACAATAATCATCATCTATAACCCCATCCGCTCTCCCTCTGACAACCACTCCTTGCAACACGATCTCAACACAATTTCTACTTGGTGCGATAAATCCCTCATGCCATTAAACCTCAAAAAATGCAAAGTCTTGTCATTCTCCCGAAAACACACTATTGTTCAACACCTGTACACAATTAAATCAGTACCAGTAATCCCGGCCACTACGTACAAATACCTTGGTGTTCATCTGACGTCATCGTTGTCATGGGTGCCCCATATCGAATCCATCTGCTCAGACGCTTCACGCACACTTGGCTACCTCCGTCGCAACCTTAAAACCGCATCCGCCGATGTTAAAAAACTTGCATATCTAACGTTCGTTCGACCAAGGCTAGAATATGCATCATCAATTTGGAACCCCTCGCAATCATATCTTTCTCACGATTTAGAATCGATACAAAACCGTGCCACCCGTTTTATAACATCGAGTACTCCCACACAGTCAGTGTGACGTCACTCAAACAGTCCATCAACCTCCCCACCCTCGCTACACGCCGCGTTATCGCTCGTTTGTGCCTTCTACACACCTTTATTCCCGTCACAATCACGACATGCTTTATTGACGCCCCCACCAAGAGCTTCTGCCCGTCTTAACCACAGTCACCCAATCTCTAGAATCAAGTGCCGTACATTATCAATGAATAGTTCTTTCTTTCCTCACGCAATAGCAATTTGGAATTCCCTACCCAATGACATAGCTTCATGCCCTAACCGAAAATTATTTCGAAAAAAACTTGAAACGGCGAACCTTTCAGCCTTCACGTGATACCCCTGCCGAATCGATTGTGAAAATTCTGTTGTCACGTTCTCTCTTTTTTTCTCTCTCTCTCTCTCACTCGAGTAATTATGTTTACAATAGTTTCGCCATTCCTAACTGATGTTGCTTTTTATTGTAGTCTTGTTTTTGTTGTTGTTATTTTCGGTGTATGTATTCTTATACCTTGGCGCAAGCCCCCCCTTATGTAATGCATTCGGGCCTTTAAGGAGCAAATAAATGAAATGAAATGAAATACACCTTCTAAATGGTTTAATAAACGACAAAACACTCTTTCCAAGGGTGTAATAAACGATAAAGAACCCTTTAAAATGGTTTAATGAACGATGAAACACCCTTGAAAAGGGTGTACTAGGCTTCTGCTAGGGTTTAAGGGTGTCATGAACGACAAAACACCCTTATGGGTGTTCTCCTTTGTTTTTTTCTGCTAGGCCGTAAAGGTGTTAATTATAGACAGTGATGTACCTACTTAATAGTGTAAATCATTTTTCAGTGAGTACATCCTTTCAACACGCTTCGCGGGAACCGTACAAATGACCCGAAACATGTATTTATTTTTTGGCGTTAGTTGCTACCTTGGAATACTTCTTAGTTCTCAGACACGCACCAGTCCAGGCCATCTCATCACTGAGTGATCATCTTGAGGGACAGCGCAGTAGACGAATACACGAGCAAATGGAGAAGATAGAACGGCACTGATCCCATCACACCGCGGGGTCAGGGATTCGTATGCATTGACCTCACGCATCGCTGAGTGGGCTCAGGGAGAATAGAATCGTTTGCAGGTGACCATTACTGGTACGCACACTTCTCGGACCTCTCCACGATAAGCAGGAAGCTAACCCTGCACAATAGAAGGCAAATCATATTATGCGCCGAAGCCACGCCAGGGCTACGGATTAATTTACAAAAGGCTGCGTCTAATCTCACGGCAGCCGTGAGAATTACCACCGGGAAATTATCACGGCAGTTTCCATAAAAGCTGGCTGGCCTAAAATTTGCTGAACAATTTTACGTCCCAACGTAACCTAACATAACATTACCTCGCCGAAGCTAGCGCAACCTAACCGAACGCGTCATAACCTACCCAAATACAGCCCAACTGCAACAAACCTAATCTAACCCAGCCCAACGACACAGAACGCAACCTACATTAAACGTAATTTAACCCATTCTAGAAGTCATGTACGTCAATCTCTTGATATAGTAAAAACGAGAGTAAAATAGTATTAACAAAATCACGATGACCGAAAAATTCTGAACGCTAAAAAAACATTGCAATGGTGGACTCGAGCCTTGTCGTTTAAAACTATGTACTATACCATAGCGCTACAGGGGCAAATGCAAACATGGCTTTTGGGGGAATATTTATCCCACAGAATCTCCGCGTAGCGTCCTTAGCCGATGAGAGGCGACAGCCGTGAGAAATTTCTGACGGTAATTCTCCCGGTTGCCGGGATAATAGACACTACCTTTACAAAACCACCCAGCGATCCCAACGTGCCATGAAATGTTGTACACGGCAGTTTCCGCCTCTGATAGAAAACTGGGAAGTATAGGTGCTTTGTGCGGGAGGGGTCGTTGACCGACTGGATATTTCCCGGACCTCCAGGAGATACCGTGACCTTCCAGGGAAGACAACAGTCCTACCGAGCAAATTGCGAGTGGGAAACGTTGAAGAGCATCTTTCTACGCACGGCAACTGACTGAAGAGGCCACTGATAAGATGAGTAAAGAGCCCCTATTAGATGCGCGATCTCACATAAACTGGATAAACCGGTACGTTGGAGAACACACGCATCACACATTCGCGATCAGCAGGGGCGCCAAGGTGAGATCTCGCTACGAATAGTCGGCGATGAAATACGAACGTACGGATGTAGAGCGAGGCCATCTCTTCTAGCAGTGGCGCTACCCAGCCCCTGGCCTATCTTCTTGTCACCTTATCTTGCGCTGCCAACTGCGGGACATTTCGCCGTCATGCATGCTTGTTTATCGCGCTCCAGATATGTATGTATTCTGGAGTCACAATTGCCCCACCGTTAGTGGGGCTGACCTCTTCGGCTTTCATTAAAGGTTATCTCTCTCTCTCTCTCTCTCTCTCTCTCTCTCTCTCTCTCTCTCTCTCTCTCTCTCTCTCTCTCTCTCTCTCTCTCTCTCTCTGTCCAGATATGTATGATGCGCATGCGCAACCTTCAACCGCGGGTACTGTCCGCTAAAAAAAATGTGGTTGATTCCTCTGTCATAGGAATCGGTAAAACACGAAAGTTAAATGTGCAGCGAAATCTGCAGATGAGCATGATTTGCGGGTCGGCGGCTGTCTTGTGGGTGTGCTTGGCGAGCGACGACCTGCTGGCGGGTCGCTTCGGCAAAGGTACTGGTGTCATTTCCGTGACGGATATGACGTCAGTGAAATCTTTGTGTATCCCAGCATAAAACACTTTCGTGTTAAAATATAAAACCCGAAAACGAACAACCCGAAGTATAATGTACTCTTTAGTTCTAAAGGTTGCTTCCCCGCAAGAAGACGCTGTGTGCAGGGGTGCACCCTTTCCAGGGCGCTTGCTTCGTCGTACCAGCGTCACTTCCGTGATGGATATGACGTAAGTGAAATCGTGGTGTATCCCGGCATAAAACACATTCGTGTTAAAATATAAAACCCTAAAACGAACAACCCGAAGTATAACGTACTCTTTAGTTCTACAGGTTGCTTCCCCGCAAGAAGACGCTGTGTGCAGGGGTGCAGCCTTTACAGGCCGCTTGCTTCATTGTACTGGCGTCACTTCCGTGATGGATATGACGTAAGTGAAATCTTCGTGAATCCCGGAATAAAACACTTTTGTGTTAAAAATGGTGGAAAGCATTTCTCCTTTCTGAGGCCGAATTCTGAATTGTGTCCGCTTCGAAAATGCCCGTTTTGCGTCGGTTTCAGTCATGACGTACCTGCGCTTGCGAGACCTCTGACCAATGATATCGCCTTACTTGTGCTACGTCACATCCGGTCGTCTGCTCTCAGCCAATTAGGGCTCGCTCGAAGTGGACACTTTTGACACGAACATGACATAGACAAAACTGAAAATTCCGGCCCTGGCGTGAGCGACGCATACTAGAAGGACGAAAACCGACTAGGGTCGAAACTAAAAGGAAAAATTAAAGCAGCCCCACTCAACGTGAAAGCTGTAAAGCGGGAAGCAGTGATTTGATAGAGGGGCTGTAGTGCCCTCTCTCGACTAGTTTCAGTATCAGCTTGGCGTTGATACTGATAGTCAAGAGACGGCGCCACCGTCCCTGAAAGAGAGTAGGGAAAGTAAGTGGAATAAAACAGGCAAGTCGGTTGCTGACAACCAACGTCCCGATTAAAAGGGAGAGACACTAATAATCATCATCATCGAGACACTGAACTGTGGGTTCACTGATTTGGGGGAATTAACGCGTTAATTCGCATTTTTTTTTCCTTACTTTTATATTACTGTATATTATCTTGCGACATGGCAACGGTAGCCCCCACGGCAACGGCGCAACGCAAATATCACCCCAAATATCGCCCCGAAATTATCAATCACCCCCATTACAGTTTATAACTCTGGGACCCCTTCCTGTATGTCTTTTTTACACACTGTATTCTCATTTTGACAATAAACTGAAACTGAAAAAAAAGATTTGCATATGAATAACGTGTGCCTGTGAGGCGCAGTGGAATTGACACCGGCTTCGTAAGGCGAGGGACACAGGTTTAATCCCGACCGCGGGAAGCGGTGATATTTTCTTAGTTGTTTCGGGGCGTGACGCCGCGTGACCACGGTGGCTACAGATACCGTGACGGGCCCGGGAGAGCAACGACGACAAGCCTGACCCCTAAAGTGCTCCGCTCTTAAAAATGGCCTATATGAGACGTCTCGCCAAGGGGCGGCAGGCTGCGCACCCAAGGGCGCAACAAGACCCGAAGGCGCGCAGACGGAAAAGAAAGGACGACGAGGACGGAGACAAGGGGCCGACGTGCATGCAAGCGGAGAAGGCATACATGCCGACGCCAAGCGCAAACAGCGTGCGACAATGCGCGAAGGTCGGCGCCGGTGCGCGAGCACGCTGACGCTGCCGACTTCGGCTGAATGGCTCGGCGTGTGCGCACCTGTGTCCACGCAACAGAGGCTGCATACCTAGCGAAAGCCGGAGCCACTGCGCCGGCGAGGAAGAAAAAGGAAGCGGCAGATGCGCACGACAATTGCGCTCGCCCGTTAACAATCCGTAGCTGCAGCCGCCCAGACGTAGTTCGAAGGACGTCGCTAAACCATAGCCCCGCGACAGTGAATTATATACATTGTAAGCACTATAGGTTGGGGGCGTTGACCTCTTAACCTCGACTTGCGCTGGCTGCCACTGCATCGTGACTGCGATCGATCATCTCAAACGATGTGCAGAGAAGCAGAGAATGCCCCGCTGTTCATTCTGGGTGCTCTGAAGAGGTCGCCAAACTCTTCTTGTGGAGTAGTAGTAGTACTGGTGCCACTTCCTTTAACATTGGGTTCAGGTAGGGTGGTGGCGTCCAGGGCTATCTTCTTGGGCTGCCAAGTTAGAACTCCCCAGAGCCTGGGCCCAGTGAGGGGGAAGTGGAGGAAGGGGTCGCGCGGACTCTCACACAGGGAGTGGAAGAGTGTGTCCAGCACGCCACATCATCATCATCATCATTAGCCTAGCTACTCCCACTGCCGGGCAAACGCATCTCCCATAGATCTCCAATTATCCCGGTCCTGTGCTAACTGCGAACAATTTATCCAGCAAACTTGATTGATTGATTGATTATGGGGTTTAACGCGCCGACGCAACGCAGGCGATGAGGCGCGCCGTAGTGGAGGGCTCCGGATTAATTTTGACCACCTGGGGATCTTTATCGTGCGCCGAAATCTCGTACACACGGGCGTTTTTGCTTTTCGCCTCCATCAGAAAAGCGGCCGCCGCGGCCGGGAATCGAACCCGCGACCTCGTGCTCTTTATCCAGCAAACTTCAGGATCTCACCTGCCCATCTAAATTTATGCCGCTCCCTGCCACGCTTGCCTTCTCTAGAGATTCACTGTGTTACCCTAATGTGTCCTTAACACGCGTTTGTTCCCGGACCTACTCCGCTCTCTTCTTGTCCCTTAATGTTACACCTACCATCTTCCATTCCATTGCTCGCCGAGTCGTCCTCAATTTAAGTTGAACCCTCCTAGTGAGCCTCCAAGTTCCTGCCCCGTAGGTGAGTACCGGTAAGATGCAGCTGTCATACACTTTCTTCGTCAGGGACAATGGCACGCCACATGAGGGGAGGCTAATTGGTGTGGGTGGGTGTGCACATGGAGAATGCGGTGTGGAAAAGTGTGGGTTTGTAAGAGCCGCCACATGTGCGCTGCCGGAGGTGTAAGTGAAGGGTGAGGGGGAGGTAGGTTTAGGCGGCGGTGGTATTGTTGAGCTAGGTCCCTGTGCGTGAGATGGATCAGTTGGGACATTTCGGGGATGCCGTGTGCAGGCGTAAACAAAACGGGAGCCATTTCATAACAACCTACGCCGGTGTGGGCCGGAGTCCACAGCAGAATCAGGGGGTGGACAGGAGAATTTTGAAGAAGACTTTTGATGACTAAAGCGGAAATGACGCCCTTTGTGCAATTTCGTATGACAGATTGGGAGTCAGATAAAATGATACGGGGGGTAGGTAATTGATGACGCCCTTTGTGCAATTTCGTATGACAGATTGGGAGTCAGATAAAATGATACGGGGGGTAGGTAATTGTCCTTCTGCGCAAGGAGCACCATGTTAGTGACCGCGGCAAAGCACTTATTTAATTTATTGTATTTATTTACGTTTGTTTTATTTTATCTATTTCTGTTGAACACCCGCGCAGAGCTGCTGCGTGCCTCAACCGCTGTTCCCAATGCGACTTCATTCTAGCCGCAGTCGAACGGTCACATCGCGATCTTCAACCGCACATTTTCAGATATGACTTACATTGGACGTGACCACAGCAATTGAAACTCGACCCTTCCGTTTGTTAAACTGGCCTATAATACCGCAATTAAACGCACCACCGGATACTCCCCGCTCTTCCTTGATCTCTGGCCATGAACCATCCTTCGTAACCAATACCCGGTTCCTCCCTGCGTCTAAGTCAGGGTACACCCCAGGTTCTCAGCAGTTCCTACTTCGCCTTCCATGCTGCTGTCAGCTTGCACGTGAGCGCACGAAAACGTCGCAGAAATACTTCAAGCATCGTTATCTATGACGCCTCCCACCGACGTGTACACATGGCCTTGCCCTTGACACCCAGTTCGAATTCCAGCACCAGGCGAAAAGACTACAAACTCTCAGGTTCTCACACCGTTGTCGAAGAGACCTCCCAGATCGAGAAATTTGACACCCCTGTCTGTCGCAGCGCAGAGCGTCGCTGCACTCGAAATGGTTTACACCCTTAAGGGTATTTTTTGTAACTAACACCCTCACACCCCATTCCAAGGTCGATCAATCCGACATCCCTGTCTGTCGCAGTGCAAAGCGTCGCTGCAAATGGTTCACACCCTTAAGGGTATTTTTTGTAACTAACGCCCTCACACCCCATTACAAGGTCGACCAATCCGTCGATTCTGTCTGTCGTAGTGCAGAGCGTCGCTACACTCCAAAATGATTTACACCATTAAGGGTAATTTTTGTAACACCCTTACACCCCATAAAAACAAAGAAAAGCACCCTTTTAAAGGGTGCTACAAACGACAAGGTGTTTTTCTTGTGTTTTTGCTAGGGCGTAAGGGTGTTATACTATAGTATAGCTAACACCCTCTAAAACCCCTTACCCTTTAAACACCCTTATATAACACCCTTTAAAAGGTAATTTCTTGTTTTTGCTATAGGGTGTAAGGATCAGTGAAAATTCTCCCTTAGGAAAATTATTTTACCGTGTGTCACGCCACCGCGAGATGGTGCATGCGTCTCAGGCGAAGCCCTCCTTCCACAAGCCTCCGTAAGGCTACCAGTAGGCGGCGGCAAACTATGTAAGCATTAAAATTGTGCACTCCGCAGGTCTCGCACAGTTCATTTGACCTGAACACCCCATCATCACCACCTCTAAGCGAGTGAAAGTTCGCCTATTTCTCCCGTACACGATCAGCGTACCTCTTGTGCCGTGGCTCACAGATTTACGCCCACTGCAAGACGAAGCCCCTCTCCCTCTCTTACACTTGAGTGACCGGATCCACTGTTTGACGCCAAATTTCCTTATCTGATGTCTTTGCGAACTACCGGTGAATCCACTACTTCCGGTCCCGTCTTTCAGTAACCACTCCGTTATCCCTTATCGTTAAAACCCGCCGGTTATCAGTTCTCCACATAACGTACCCAGCCCAAGTCCCCTTCTTTCTCTGAATTTGAGCTAGGCTGTCCTCCACTCGAGTTATCTACCTAATCCAAAACGCTTGTTTCCTAAGCGTTAATGCAGACATTCTTTGTATGGATCACCCGGCCGACCTAATTTTAAGTGCAGAGCACAGGGGATCGCCTTGTAACCCGGCTCGATCCTGCCTACTGCAGGACTTAATTGTTTCAATAAAGTCCTTTCCAGTCCAGTCCAGTCATCGTAGCTCGCTCGCTGGACCCAACACGGCGCGTTCTGTCGTCGCGGTGTAACCCAGACGCTTGGAAAGCCAAGCGGTTTACATAGTCATCACCGTTCGAAACTCGTGATCCGCTGGCGCTTGTCATGTATCTGCCCGTTGTTTAGCTCAAGGAAAACTGCAGGTACATTTGAGGCAAAATATACGTAATTAACCGGCAGCGCCCATGTTCATTTAGTTAGGAACACTCGTTGGGTTGGTTTTTACGATCGTAAGCGAAAAAAAAAGTGGCAGTGCAACGCCGGCACGTGCGGGAGGAAAAGCAAGCACAAAAAGAACAGAACTCTCGCTGGCGCAGTTTCAGGCAGGGGGCGCGCGAGCACTGCGAAGCCGGGAAATGTGAATTACATTGGGTGGTAGCAGTGAGCGGATAACGGCGCTACAGCCCATTACGGCGAATCACTGCTCTGCACTTCCGACAACTTTCACATTGAGTGGAACGGCTTCAATTTTTGTCTAGGCGCTTGGTACGTCCCCGAGTTTCTGCCCCATATCTCTGGTGATGACGGGACACGGATACATCTATGCACACAGATACGGCAAAAAAGACAATACATATATATATATATATATATATTGTGGGGATCGCGACTTTCACGCGAACCCCTTTTCTGGCTAGCTTCCCGTTGCGGCCGGCGTGCACACGCGCCTCGCTCACGCGACGGGAACCATACGGGAGGGCGCCAGCGACCGGACGGTTTGTTTGCGCCCTGGTGGAAGCGTTGACCCTTTTCCCCTCTGCCTTACCCGAGAACCAGTTCTTCCTCGATACTAGCGCCACCGTAAGGCGAAGTCTGGTGGGACGTAGCATGACGAGGGGACGCTCTCTTGTCTTGGGGATCCGGTAGGCGCGGACGTTTCGGCGCTCTTGTCCTGACCTGGGGAACGCGCCACAATGGGACGCGTTCGGACGAGCTGGGAGACTGCAACCGCGCTCGCACTCCCCAGCGCTCCGCTGCTCCGGTATGCAATCGGTGAGTCGAACCATCTCGATCTCTAGCGTTGTTTAATGCCTCGCTCCCAATGTTACCGTTATGGCCTACGATCAGTCTGCATGCAGTGTATTTGATTTGCACTTTGCAATAAATGCTGCCATTGATGTTTTGCCCTCGCCGCCTCCTGCCTTTGTCTGTCTCCGCAAACAACGGACCCGTCCGCAGCCTGCGCTCGCAAGGAATGTTTGCTGAGTGCGGATGGCTGCGGGGTGGGAAATCACTAGTGTGTGAAATGTAGAACCCCACATCTGGCGCCCAACGTGGGGCCTTGTTTGCGGAGACGAGCAGAAGGCACGACCTTGGGAACAATGCGAGGGCGCATGGAGCGCTCCCCCTCTTTTGTTGATCGCCTCGCGCGAGAGAAAGGAATCTCTGCCGCCTCAGGAAAGACTTGCTTTGACCCATCGCTGCTTGAAAAACTGCTTTCCGCAGCGTAGTTGTTTTTGTTGTCGCTCCACGCGGGCGACGGGACTGAAGGGGGGCCTCATCCCTCTTCCACTGACGGGGAGAATTACGCGAGGCAAACTTTGCGCCCGCTGATTGTAACGTCGCAGGAGCCCTGTTGTTCGGCTCGAGAGACCAAGCTCTATTCACGTAAACTAAGCGCCACTGTGTTGAAACGTATTTCAGCATTTTTACGCAAGCGGGCGTTCATGTGTGTGAACATAGGGCTGTCGTTGGGAGCAAGTACTGTTTCCGCGTTCATGTGTATGAACGAAGTGTTACTGATGCGAGCAAATACTGCTTTCGCATTTGTGTGGTTAAGCATCGCGCCGGGCGGTCGATGCGACCGTGTGTGTTCTTTGTGCCCTGTACCGTATAGGGTTAGAACAGGCTCTAGCTCTGTTGACATTTCCAGAGCGGTTGCATTGCTGAGAAACTTAGCAGCTGAACCATCGGATTGTCACGTTATCGATGCAATCGAGTTCGTATTTTCCCTACCCTGCACGCTGCAGGGTTAGGACAATTTGGCGTGCTTCGTTGACGCTAACAAGCTGGTAATTATGCCGAAGCCTTGGCAGTTGTGATATTCGACATCGAACCACATGATCGATGGGATCAAAGGGCTACTGCAGCCTGTTTTTTCCTGCCCTATACATTGTAGGGTTTGGACTATTTATTGGGCTTTGTTGACATTAACAGAGCGATGGCAATGCTGACAACTCGGCAGTTGTCGTTAGGATTGCGCCACAAAGGCGGTCCGATCGGAGAGCTATTTTTTTCTGCCGTACACTGAAGGTGCGGGGAGTTTCTTTGTGCAGCTAAGCCACCCCGGCTTGGACCACATGACGGAGCGTGTTTATGCTGCTGTCTACTGTTCCGGGCGAGCTGCCGAGCCTGCTGAAGGGGTGCGGTGCGGCATGCCGTCACCAGCCTGGCTGAGAGAGTCGGCAGTCTGGTCGCTCGGCGGCCACGGGCCATCACGGATGTGCCGCCACTTGAGCAACGCTTGCTTGGGTTGGCTGGTGCGATTCTTCCGGGAGCTACCCGCCTGCAGACATCAGTGAGCGACGACCGGGCCTGCTGGTACACTACCAGCGGTGGCATTGGACGAGTGGAAGCCGGCGTAGGCAACACGATGCAGTGACTAACGATTTAATCGACGAACGAACTTTTCGTCGCCTATAGTCCTGTAGTCAGCTCTCACCGGCGTACGCAAGGAATTTAGGAGGGAGGGATGTGGGGATCGCGACTTTCACGCGAACCCCTTTTCTGGCTAGCTTCCCGTTGCGGCCGGCGTGCACACGCGCCTCGCTCACGCGACGGGAACCATACGGGAGGGCGCGAGCGACCGGACGGTTTGTTTGCGCCCTGGTGGAAGCGTTGACCCTTTTCCCCTCTGCCTTACCCGAGAACCAGTTCTTCCTCGATACTAGCGCCACCGTAAGGCGAAGTCTGGTGGGACGTAGCATGACGAGGGGACGCTCTCTTGTCTTGGGGATCCGGTAGCGCGCGGACGTTTCGGCGCTCTTGTCCTGACCTGGGGAACGCGCCACAATGGGACGCGTTCGGACGAGCTGGGAGACTGCAACCGCGCTCGCACTCCCCAGCGCTCCGCTGCTCCGGTATGCAATCGGTGAGTCGAACCATCTCGATCTCTAGCGTTGTTTAATGCCTCGCTCCCAATGTTACCGTTATGGCCTACGATCAGTCTGCATGCAGTGTATTTGATTTGCACTTTGCAATAAATGCTGCCATTGATGTTTTGCCCTCGCCGCCTCCTGCCTTTGTCTGTCTCCGCAAACAACGGACCCGTCCGCAGCCTGCGCTCGCAAGGAATGTTTGCTGAGTGCGGATGGCTGCGGGGTGGGAAATCACTAGTGTGTGAAATGTAGAACCCCACAATATATATATATATATATAGAGAGAGAGAGAGAGAGAGAGAGAGAGAACTCAGTCAGATGACTGACCTGTTTTAGCAGCAGGGGTAGCTACAACAAGAGGGAAATATTGCTACCCTTGTAGCTAAACCAGGTGACTCTACGGCACTTGAGCTTTGTCCCGAGATTTCGAAACAATCCGACGCTATCGTTTCACGCGTTTCGTGGGTTGGCTGCAATCGCTAAACAAGTGGTCTAGCGCGTACGCCCACGTCCAGTCGGGTCCAACGACAGTGAGTAACACTCCACGGGGAAAAAGTGAAAGCGGGTAATCCCCCCCTCCGCCGTTCGTCATCGACGGGTTGCGATAACATCGGGAGTCATTGTTCGGATATAGACACCGCCAGCCTCTTACCGCGTAAAAACAATGAGCGCGATGTTGTTGGCAATACGGTAATGCACGCGCCTTGTGCAAGTCATTTCCCCCAGCTGCAATATAATTTGCGCCGCAGTTCTGGCGGATCGCTATCCCGGGGGGCAACATCCTGAATAGGTGTTTTTGCAAATCGATAATAACCAGCGGTACACATCGAGTACGTTACCGGCGGCACGTGCACCAGCAGGATTTGGAAATGACAGCACCTACTAATCAACACCGCAGCACCTGCTGAACGCCGCAACGGATGCCCGCTGAAAAGCATGATTCCCGGTTAATCTTGGGCTTCTTGAGGAAAGCCTCAAGGTTCACACTTCTTTATACAAAGAAGCTGTACCTGGGCAGCAAAGTGCACAGCAACTTTCGCCTCAACTTTGTTACCGAATTGAGAACTGTACAGCACCCGCAATTCTAGCGGGCAGCGGCACTCCAGCGTTTAATATCTAACAAAGACCCGAGCCTTATCGCAAACTAACCATAACGATTCAAAGAGAATGGTTTAATGAATTATGCAGGTGTGTAGATGTATGTACGCGTGTGTGTTTAATGTATGTACGTGTGTACGTTTAATGTATGTATGTATGTATGCATGTATGCATGTATGTATGTATGTATGTATGTATGTATGTATGTATGCATGTATGTATGTATGCATGTATGCATGTATGCATGTATGCATGTATGCATGTATGCATGTATGCATGCATGTATGTATGTATGTATGTATGTATGTATGTATGTATGTATGTATGTATGTATGTATGTATGTATGGAAAGAGATACTACGTTGCTGGCTATTATCAGAGGGACGAGTAATAACACCACAGATGAGATAAAACAAGCGGAAAGGTTCTATGCGGATTTATGCCACACGGACAAGGAAACACTGATAAACGGACTAGCTTGGCTTGGGAGGGTCCCAAAGTAAGAAAGACGAGGAAAAAAAGCGGCTCGAGGGAATGAAGCGGCAAAGCCGCCGGCGACGACGAAGTAACCGTGCATTTCCTTAAGGATAGTGGTGATGTACAAATTATTCACAGAATTCCTCAGAAGATTACAGGTGCCACTGGATTAAAAAAAAAAATACCAACCTAATCCTAATTCACAAGGAGGGCGATTCCAAAGAGCTTAAGAATCACCGACCTATCAGCGCACACCATTTTGAACACAGGCTATTCGCCAAGATAATAGTTAACGGCGCGAGTGATACCCGAGAATTCTAGCAAAAGAAGAAACAGGCTGGATTTAGAAAGGTTGCTCAACAATGCATCACATTTACGCTGCCAACCTGGTAATGAAGCAATATTCGCAGTGCAATAAACCAATTTACATAACATAGATTGCGGAAAAGGTTTTGACTCAGTACGCGCCGCAGCAGTGGCGGAAGTACTGAGAGAACAGTGAGTAGAAGAGACGTACAGCTCTCCTGGAAGACAATTACAAGGAATGTACGGGTTTGATAACGTTTCTTAAGAGTGGGAAGTTACCTTTCATCGAGGGCGTAAGAGCAGGAGACACCATCTCACTGAACTAATGTCCTTACACCCCTGTCAAAAAACGAAGAAAAACGCCCTCCGCAAGGGGTGGAATTACCGATAAGACACTCTAAAAGGGTGTATTCTTGATTGATTGTCGGGTTTAACGCGCCGACGCAACGTAGGCGATGAGGCACGCCGTAGTGGAGGGCTCCGGATTAATTTTGACCACCTGGAGATCGTTAACGTGCGCCGAGATCTAAGGGTGTATTCTTGTGTTTTTGCTAGGGTGTAAGGGTGTTATAAAGAACAAGACACCATTAAGGGTGCTTTCTTTCCTTCGTTTTTCCGCTAGGGTGTAGGGGTCTTAGTTACAGACAGTGATTTACACCATTAAGAGTGTAAATTTACACCCTTAAGAGTGTAAACCATTTTATAGTGTACTTATAGCATGTCTACAGGTAGTATTCAGGAACTTTGAGAGAAGTCCGGGACGCGAATAAATGAAGAATATTTCAGACACTTGTGATTTGCTGATGACATCGCACTATGACACTGATGACATCGACAGTAGAAGCACAGCCAGGGAAGCTTTAGGAACTGCACCCGGAAAGCTTAGTTATGGCTCTAGAGATAAATATGAATAGGTTTGAAGCGACGTTACACAGACATGCAGGAGAATGAAATCAGGCGTACAATTAATACGAGCTGCGCAACATTCAAAAAACAGTATGCTACATCTGTCACTGAGAAGAAAGGTACATAGCCAATGCGTACTCCCGATTATTTATTTATTTATTTATTTGAAATACTGCCAGTCTCTTTTTGAGACCAAGGCAGGCGGGCATACAAGGGTGTACTCATATACGTACGAAAGTACTTAGTCGGTAGGTAGTAAAACAGTAATAAGAACGAAAATGTCAAAACAAGAACAAGGGTCAAGTAATATTTTCAAGTCAAGTAATATGATTACTTACTATGATTATGATTACTTATGATTAATATGATTACTTACGGGGGCAAACTTAGGGACTTACTAAGCACCTTGAAAGAAAACTTAGATAAGCCCGACGGGCCATAGAAAGATTAATAAGTAACGCTTAGAGAAAGGAAATGAGCGTTTCGAATTAGCGAGCAAATTCTAGTGGGGGACATCACATCGAAATGAAGAAGTGGAGTTGGGCTGGTCATGTCCACCAAGGTAACGGAGCGGCTGCCGAGAGACTATAGGTAAAGACCGATAATTCGATGAGATAACGAAATTTGATGGCAAAGAATACTGATCCGGATAGATCAGGATAGGAGCAGTTGGAAGTCAATGGCAGAGTCCTTCATCCCGCAGTGAACAACGCTCGTGGAACGGACAAAAGACTGCACTCTTCCATTTTCCGAATGCCGGTCTTCTAATTACGACTGTCGCTGGCCGAAAATCAGAACCTGCTTGCCACATCTGATTCGATGGGGAGTGCTCTTACAACCGGTCACTGGTGGGATTTATAAACCGCGAACGTTCCTAACGCCAGCTGTACCTCGGAATGCTCTTATGGAGTCGTCGTATCCAGGGTTTTATCCAGAATATCGTTTTAGGGGGGAAGGGGCGTGGGGTTGGAAGGGGGGGTGGTTATATCCCCTCGCAGGGTGCTCGTGGTTGTGGGATCTTTTTTTGGTGGGGTGTGGAAATCCTCCTGAGGGGTGCTGGAGGGGTGTTTGGTGGGAAGGTGTATAGATCCCCGGTCGTACAAGAAAAAATGTGCTGACGCGTCGAGACAGCGGACTACAACGATGAAAACGTCTTGATTAGGAGTGCCCACGTGGTGTGTATACCCCTTCCACCCCCCCAAACTCCACCTCCCTCCAAACGCCGACCACTGTAGAGGCCAGGAGTCGAACGGGGAATCTCAACGGGACAGGAACAATTAGAACCTCACAACCTCCTCTCGCCACCCCGGCCTCTCCTCCCGCTTAGGCCGACAATGGCCGCAAAGGCGCGAGAACGAACGCGAAGAAGAGACGGTTGACCCTCAGGCTTTTTCGGCGGGGAAAGCTGCAGGCGGCGGCAGCACTACAAGGCAGAGAGCAGCGGCAGCGGCAGCAGCACGCCGCGTCGTGCGGTCGCGGGCAGCGAAGCGGCGCATAAATCACGCGCGCACGAATCGAGTTTGCGCGGCTTCCTGCTGGAAAACACGCGCAGCTGCCGTCGTCGTCTCTGCTCGAGCGAAGCCCGCGCCGGCGGCGTGTAATTTCTAGGTCGCGCGGCAGGCATTCCAGGCGAGCGAACGGCGCCGACCCATTAAGCCCGCCGCCGCCGCCGCTCCACGTCCCCTGCGCACGTCCACGCCGCAACAGGGGCACGCACACGCCGACGCTGCACGCGCTGCCGGCACTTGCACGTGCCCGAAAAGTTCGACGCGCCGATTGCGCTCGCGAGCGCCGTAACCGTGTGAAGGGGAGCGCTAACCGTGGGATACTACCACCTCAGAGTGGAGGAAGCGAAAATCTTGGGCTTTGAGAGAAGGGAAAGCCGGGTGCCTTTTGAGCGCCCTTGTGCACTGTAAAATTATTTGCACCACTGTCTTTAACTAACACCTTTACACGTCAGCACAAAAAACAAAAGAGAAACACCTTTTAAGGTGTTCTGTCGTTTATAACAGCTTTAGACCATAGCAAAAAAATAAAAAAATCCCTGGCCTTCTCAACTAACGTGAAACCTGGTGAGGGGCGAAGAATGCAGTTTATAAGTGGATTCTTGGCGCCTTTGAGTTTTTGCCAACGGAGATGAAACCTTTGGGGGGGTAGAGGTGCCTTTTGAGTGCCCTTGTGCACTGTAAAATTATTTGCACCACTGTCTTTAACACCTTTACAAGTTAGCACAAAAAACAAAAGAGAAACGCCTTTTAGGGTGTTCTGTCGTTTATAACAGCTTTAGGCCATAGCAAAAAAAAAAAAATCCCGGGCCTTCTCAACTAACGTGAAACCTGGTGAGGGGCGAAGCATGCAGTTTGTAAGTGGATTCTTGGCGCTTTTGCGCCTTTGCCAACGGAGATGAAACCGTTGGGGGGGTGGAGGTATACAGCTTTGCTGTAAAACTCTCTTGCCTTTGAAGCACGAAGCTCTCTCGAGCGCGAGGCGTAAACGAGTGTCTCGGTGCTTTTTTTAGTAAGCGTTACGAAGCGCTCCAGCGCGAGGCGTGAACGAGTGTCCCTGTATTTTTTTAGAGCGCGTTACATTCTAGCGCGAAGCGTAAACGAGTTTCCCAGTGTTTTGGTACCGTGACTACATGAGACGAACGACGATTACGACGACGACGACAGGAGACGCCAGCAGCCCCAGCCACTAAGGGGCTTCACCTCTAAAACACAGGAATACGGCATATTAAAGGGTGTTTTATCGTTAATTACACCCTCTCAAATGATGTCTTTGTTTTTTATAGGGTGCAACTTGTAAAAGTGCTAGTTATAGACAAAAAGGGTGTAAATTATTTTATGGCGTAGTCTGATCCAGATTGGAGTGCACGCCTGGGGGCCGGTTCGCTGTTACCAAATGTATATAGTGCTATTTAAACGTTTAGTGAACAGACGTAAACACGAAAATCTGTATTTTTAACAACGGGCAGTACACGCCTACTAAACGGAGAAGAAGGGGGGGGGGACGAAACATGTACACAGCAAAACGGTAACTAAAAGTGCGCTATTTCAGTCCATTCGCACAAAGCTAACCGTACAGAAGAAAGCTGCCCTTACTTGTTCCATAATATTCCATAATAAAATTGGAATCGGCCGAAGCCGTTGTACAATAACGTTGTAGAACTGGATTGATAAAACAATCCCTTTTTTTCTAAAGCCATTGTCGAATTTAATAAGCTACCGAATGATGTTTTGTTAATTATGTCGAATACTTCACTTTCGCGTTCTTTGTAGTGTTTCTTTAGCGATACCTGGTTCTGGCTTCTGTGTAATGCTTTCAATCACATTTCTGTAGCCCCGTTCTTATGCATGTATGTCTAGCCCCCTCTACTGTCTTCATAAAGGCGCTGTGGACACTACGATAAATAATAAATAAATAAAGCTTTATTGGCGTAAGCCAACAGAATATACGATGCTAACTTCCAGAAGTACGACGCATCGTGATCATAAGGTACTAACACGGGGACAAACATTTCCTCGCTAACGCGGGCGGAACAAGTACGACTGCAATCCAACTTTTAATCCAATCCAATCCATTCCAGCACGAAATATTGCGCAGTGTGAAAATTATGCAACGGCGGGAGAAGCCATGCGCGCGGCAGTGGCCCGAGCACATTTCGTGAATGCATCAGCGTAGCCCACGCAAGGTGCCTCGCGCTTCGCAAGACATGTCTTGAGTAGCGTCACTAAATAAGGTACGCTTAAGATTACCGGTACTCCGTGGTGCACCCGGAAGCGTCTCGGGGCCATTTTGTTTCTGGCTTGCAGTGTTGCCATCCCTTCCAACGAAGCCGCCGCCAGTTGTTGCGGGCAGGTGTGACCGGCCGCTCTAGCGTCCGCGCAGCAGAGAGAGAGAGAGAGAGAGATGGGGAGGAGGGAGGAGTGACGCCCAGAAACAAAATGGCTGCGCCCATATGTAAACAAATATCACGTGGTTCCGACCCACCAATGAAAATCCTGGCGGCACATAACAGTGAGAGAAAAGAGTGCCGATACTCTAAAAGACTTTATTTAGTGACGCTAGTCTTATGAACCTTGTGAGGTGTGGTCCAACATGCGCGTCACCTTGAGAACAATGGGTGTTTCCGCGTTTTTCCGGGAGATAGTCCAGTCAGTCCAACACGACGCTCCGCAGAACATAATTGTCCAAAACATGTTACAAGAAAGAGCAACAGCTCCTGGTAATTCCTTGCGCAAGGTCATCCCTGTGCAGCGCTGCAGGTCGGCAAACGATTGCACACAAAAGAGCACGGCACAGGCGCGAGAGAGGGTGCCATGCAGGCAATCAGATTAGATCTGGTGTATTCGCGCGCAGTGGGCACTGAGGTCATCACGTTGAGGTCATCTGCGCAAGGGACGAACGACAGGACGGTGAACAAAGAGAAACTGTCTCGCTGCAGTGCGCGGTGTAGAACAAGTTACACGGCAGCAGCTGCAACAATGGTGTCATCTGGAGCGTTGGGTAGGTGATGTTCACCATCATCATAATCATCAATCAGGCCTATCTACGTCCACTGCAGGGCAAAGGCCTCTCCCATTGATCTTCAATTACCCGTCCTGTGCTAACCGAGACCAATTCATCCCCGCAAACTTCTTGATCTCATCTCTGCCCACCTAACTTTCTGCCACCCCCTGCCACGCTTGCCTTTTCTAGGTATCCACTCTGTTACCCTTAGTGACCAACGGTTACCCTTCCTTCGCAGCAATTACATGCCCTGCCCACACCCATTTTTTCTTCTTAATTTCTACTAATATGTTCCGTTCCCTCACCCAACCCACTCTCTTCTTGACCCTTAATGTTGCACCTATCATATTCCGTTCCAGTGCTCGCTGAGTCGTCCTCAATTCAAGTTGAACCGGCCCTTTTAGTGAGCTCTTTCTGCCCCGTATGAGAGTACCGGTAAATTGCAGCTGCCATACACTATCTTCTTCAGGGACAATGGTAGGCTGCCATCCATTATCGGAGAATGCCTGCCGAATGCACTCCACCCCATTCTTATCCTTCTAATTATCTATGCCTTATTTCTAATTACCTTATCTCTAATAATTTTATAAGTTGATAATGTTACTACACTGTAAAGTGATTTACACCCTTTTGTCTAACTTACACCCTACCCTTTGAATGGGCGTAATTAACGACAAAACACCCTCTGGAAGGGTGTATTGTGGTTTTGCTAGGGTCTAAGGGTGTTCGTTACAGACAGGGAATTACACCCTTCAGGGCGTAAATCCTTCTACAGAGTAAGCACGATACACTGTAATGATTTGCACCATTAAGAGAATTTTCACTATAACTAACACCCTTATATTCTAGGCAATACCACAATAAAACACCATTTTACAGAGCGCATAGTTAACACCCCACCAAAAAACACTACAAAACAAGGGTGTTTTGTCATTTAAAACACCCTTTGAAAGGGCGTTTTTTGTGGTGTAAAGGCGTCAGTTAGACAAGGGAATTTCTAACTTTCCTACGCTGGTGACGTCAAAAAATGGCGAGTTATAGACATGAGGCGAAGGTGCGGTATAGGCAGTACTCTTGGTCGCTGAAGCGCAGCGCCCCCACTCAGGTCGCTGTCTCGAAAAGAGGGGGCTGCTTATTATGCATCCAAGGTATTCATCAAAAACTGTCCTTAAACCTTTTTCGGCAAAACAGACTCCTTTTGGGAAACTGTCGTTGCCATCATCCTCATCACGCCGATTGTGCTCAGAGAAGACGAAGGCCTCGTCCACCGAGTTCAAAGCGAACCCGTCTATTGCACCCCTATCTTATATATTTACACAGTCCAAGAAATTCTTTCACTGCCCTACTTATAACTATGTCTCTCGGTAGCCGTTCCGTAGCAAAAAAGAAAAAAAAAACGGCAGGTCAAGCTGCAGCCGAATCCCGTGTCCACGTCCCTTGAACGAAGTATGCGATATTCATCTTCGGCGATACGACAACGGTCTCGTTGCAAGGCACTGCCCCAGTGTGCAGGCAGTCACAGAACAATTCGCACTTCATAAGCAATGCGTTCACAATGCACATCGCTCCCATTCCACATCAAAACGGATCATGCTAAAAAAGATCGCCCAGCTGAATAAAAAACCGCCTGCGTGAAAACGCCCACCATCGACACCGCCCTTGCCCTGCAGTTAAAAGTACGTCGGTCGCCCTTTTTCTTTCTCTACTATTTGCCCTGAAATGTGAATGGCGCTCTATAAAGATATGCGAGGCAGCGGACTGCGATTAGCGAGGTAGAAGAGAGGAAGGGGACCGCCGATAGGACCGCGCATACCCTCCCCGCCCTGTTCGTCGCGCAAATCGCACCTGTTATCACACCACAGATTACTGTCGGCTCAGCGACCTAGTCACAGCGGCGCTCGCGCGCCTACGAGTTTCAGGTGTTAAGCAATATTACTACACATTGCGGCCACCGACTCCCGAGTGTTCCTGCCGCTACGTCGAGTGCCAACGCTAAGCCGTTTCGCTCGAGTGCCCAAGTTTCTCCGCCTCGAGATGTGTGGCGTAGTCATGGGGCGGATGTCTTGGAAAACATTGTACGCGCGCACAACTACACTCAAAGAGCGGCCACGCGTGTAGACATCAGTACAACCATTAAAAAATGCGCGCCAATCCACCCTGTGAAGGTGGTTGGAATATCGTTAGTTCATAGCACTTTCGTCTCTAATTGCAACAGCAGGTGATTCTTCGTTACACTTATTAAACTCCCACATCTTGTTAATGTTTCTAAACCAGCAATCCTTTCCACGTTGCTGCAAGACCATCATACGTGCCCCCCAATCATTGTCACAGACTCAAGCTGCCTGCAGAAGCTTCTAAACAGACGCTAGCCGGGAGCCGACGTGGTACCCTCTACCTTAAAGTTACTCTCGCTACATCTACCCTGCATGCCGGAAGGTCAACATCATCTGGGCCCCTGGCCATTCCTCACTGACAGGCAACAACTTTGCTCATCAGATATAGCCTGCACCCTCTCCCTCCAGGCTTCCGAGGACACTACATCGTCCATTCTCCTCGTCACCTATCAAGACATTACGAAGTAATAAGTATTACAAGTCCGAGAAACAACACTTTCCTCTCTCTCACCGTGCACTCTCCGAGGAAGAGTAATTGCTACTCCGCAGAATATCAACCCCTTTCCTCCCCCAGTCCGCCTGCATCGTATGTTTCCAACTGAATACTCTGCTGAACGGCACTTCGTTCTCAACCCGGTACTCTGCCGGGCTGAGAACGGGTTGATAATACAGTGCGAGCACAATATCAACCTCCTCCTCTCCGATACACTTCTTCCCACCCTTGATCTGTAGGAGAACCTGGTGACCAGCGGCCATTTGCACGTCCAGCAACTCCAGGCCGCCAGAGCGAAGGCTTCCTGCTCACATCATGGATTCCTGGACTAGGGAACCACTCCCACTTCAGCGGCTCAAATAAACGTTTTCTATACTACTACTACTGCACGACTGTCATTGCTCTTTTCTCCTGTTAATTTCGAAAACTCCGCCGATTTGGTCTTTCCTTCTAACTACTTTCGCATTCCCACGTTTTGTTTCTTATTAGCCGCTTCCCTTTACGAGACAGTTTACTAATTTCATTGGCCGCTTCTCGACCTCCTAAAGCTGCGGCCGATTCTGCGGTTATCTTAGAAGAAGTGAAGAAGTTGCGAGTCAACGCTGTGGTTTGTCGTCTGCCTTCTTAGTGTGCGTGTGTAAGTGCGCTACCATCAAGATGTTCCAAAAAGTTATCTTATGTTGTCATTCAGTAAGTGCGTCATCTCCATCACCTCCGGTTGAGGCTGCGAGTCCGCTCTGATACGTTACTTTAAAATCCCGCGCCCTTTTTGTTTCAGTTCGAAAAATTTGCCGCGTATCTGCTCACTTTGCTGCAAAGTCGCCGAAAGACGGCGGCAGCCTTCTGCCGCCATCCTGACGCTCTTCCCCCCCTTTCGCTCCTCCCAAGATAAATGCAGTGGAGGTTTGATAAATTCAATTTCAATTTTCCCGCGTTCCACCGCTCGCGCCATCTACTGAACCCTTTTGTAACTGTTGAGCTTCTTGGAATGCTGCCAAGAGGTCGAGGCTTGTGCGAGCTGTTTTTTTCCGGCACAAAATATTGTTTTAACGGGTATTTTTTTTTATTTGATATATAAGCTCACGTGTGTTGTCAATAAAAAAAATACACTGCGAGTACCAGTTCTGCATTGATGTTTTGCCTCGAATAAGTTTAATGTTTTCTTTTTGCTCAACAATGTTTAGACGTACGTTTCCGGCCTTAATAGTTCCGAAAAGTTTAGGCTATATAAACTTCTAGGCGAACGAAGAATTCTAAGCATACAGTATAGCCCCCTTATAGCGAACCCTGTTTTAACGAAATCCCGGCTATAACGAACAAACCTTTTCCGGTTACCCTTTGAAGAAACCTATTTTATGTTCAAATATGGCGAAAAACGGATATAACGAACTGATTTCCGTTTCCAACTGATTTCCGTTTCCCGACGTGTTCGTTATAAGCGGGTCGGACTGTATTGGCCGGATGTCTGGATCGAGGGACAGGCAGCCAGACGTACATACAGACCAAAATTTTCAGGTTAAGCAGCCCGAGAGAGACTACAGTCTTTAAAACGGCAGGAACCTATTAACTGCGATGGAGCTTTTATGTACGGGACTGCACCACGTGTACGGCAATAAAACTAAAATTTCCAAACAGAAAAGAACGGCTAGCAGCTGCGATCAAGGTCGCCGGCAGTTTGCCTTCCTTCTATGCCGCTGCGGAAATTCACAGCCGTGCCTTTACTACCCTCCCCAGCTGTTTCTTTTTCTCTTTCTCTCTCTCTTTCCGTAGCTCGACTCACAAGTACGCAGCCAAAACAGAGCTGCTACGCATCTCTGCCTTTGATAGCCCGACGACGATAAGTATCTGGAAGAGACACAAATGCCCTGAAAAATGTTCAGGGCTTGCCACTAACAAAGCACTATTTTAAGCGCACCACCGAGTTCAAAAATTTCTGTTGTGTTGTTTTCTCTGATAATCATATATTTAATACAATGTGTCTCTGGCTCCAGGATGAAATCCGTCATTTCGTGCATTGTGGCATCCGCATCAAAATCATTATCAAAATCCGCATCAAAGCCATTACGATGTGGCTCGTAAAAAAAGTGTTTGGGGAAACTATAATATAGCAGAGGGAGACGTTGACCACCCTCCCAGGGAGAGACGGCTATTACTATATCGATCCCCATTAGGAGTAACTAGCGGATTCAGGTAGAATGTTCTTGAATATTCTATGCTCATACATATACCTTCCAAAAAGGCATTAACCTTGAATTCATTTATTTTCAGTTGAAATGAACGACCCCACTGTGATCGGACGACCTGACAGCACCAGGTTCTGAAAATACCGAGTTGATCGTTCCTTCGGAACAAAAAAAGAGACGCCGACCAGTCCAAACAAAAAATGTGCTGACGTTTCGGCTTCCAGCACGGAAGCCCCGTTCACAATGAAAGCATCACCAGAAGTGGGTCGTTTAAGTGGGCTTGAGTAATCGCTGCAAAGAGCGCGCGTAGATCGGGTTTATATTTCCTTCGTTACGGTTGACTGTGTTAGATGTGGTCTGAATGATTAGTGATTCCGGATGTAGCCGTGATGCTGTCTTTTTTTTTTTTTTTTTTGTAGCGACGATTCTTGCGTTGTCTCAATCAATCTTGTGGTCATTCACGATCGTTCTCGTGTGGATCCCCGGCCCCCAAGTCAAGGAAGTTACCTCAGAATGGACGGAAAAGCCTGCTCCAGGAACGCATAAGAACACGAGACCGATTTGAGGGTCCAGACCGAAGCAGTGGCGGCACCCACCTTTTCTGGGGGTGGTAATGCTTGAAACTTGCAAAGCACGCCACTGATATCGTCTCGCGAGACCAAAAACGAGAGACCGCGTAAGTTACCTCGGTTAAGCTCAATTATTGTACTGTAGGAATGGTGCTTGTAAGACACGTGCCTCGATGTTCAAACTCATCCAACGAGTCATTCTTCCACGTTTCTTGGATTTCCACTACAACTGGAAAGCAGTTGAAATGAATGACCTCATTATACCTGAAGGAGGCATCGGCGATCACGAAAACGTCCTCGATACCGGCACTCCAATTATTATCATCATCAGCCTGTCCGTGTCCACTGCAGTAGAAGGGGGACTATGCAGGACTATGGCGGCTAGCTACCATATCCGGACGAAGGCCTCTGAATTTATTTTTTCATTTCATCCTTCCATGGAGTCAACTGTCTTCCTCTACTTTTCGTCACCTCCACCGGTAGCCCCTCAGTTACCCCGATTATAGTGCAGCACTATACCCCGATGGCATTGTAAAAATGCACTTTAAATTTTGGGTGTCAGCCGATAAATTTAGTTTCCTTTACTCCCTTTTTACCATAATCTGGACTAGTTCCTGTCGCCAACACTGCCTCTCGCGCTAAGCGCGCAAATGAATGGAGCGAGGCACTGACACAGTCGGGCAAGCGAGTCTGCCCGGATATACTACGTTCAGAACAGGTGCAGCAGACGTGCGCAGATTTTTCGCATGTTAAAAGACATGCGTGCGTCACCCTGACATACTTTTTTTTTTCCTAGTCGCCGGACCTTGAAAAAAAAAAAAAGAAAAAGTTGTACACGTCGCTCTACTCGATCGCCTGCTTGTCAACCGGTCAGATATTTCGACAAAAAGGAAACGCGTCACCGGCTCTTCTAAACGTCAAGTACCGTAGAGATATACCAGAAAAGCCGGTGTGCTCGTTTCAAGCATCTGCAACGTAAGCGCTAAAGAAAAAGGACTTTATATCAGGACGCGACCTTTGTTAAAAGACCGAAAAGATAACGCGCTTTAAACTGGCCGGGCACTTTTCCTTACTTGGTTCTTACGAACACTCTTGTAAATGCGACAATCCAAGTAAATTCTAGATAGTTTGATAACGAACCGGATATATTTGAACCAAATTACACAGAGCTGACGATGCTCGCCAAATTCCAGTCGTCGACTATTAAGACTCCCCCGTTTGTATAGAAAATTTTAACCTGCGCGTGAAAGTTCGCTAAGCGGTCGATAACTATTCTGTGACACTAAAGAGCAGATTTTGATTATCAGTTATATTTGAACCAAATTACACGGAGCTTACGAAGCTCGCCGAATTCCAGACGACTATTAAGACTTCCCCGCTTGTAAGACAATTTTAATCTGCGCGTAAAAGTTCGCTAAACGGTCGATGAGGTTTCTGCAACACTAAAGAGCAGATTTTGATTATCAGTTATCTAAAAGACCGTTCGCACACAACGGTCCGGCATTGCTAAATGTTGCGTTGCTGGCTCGCGCCACGGGCCAAGCCCATCACGTGGGCGTTGCCAAGCGTGCGCACTTACGAAACTAGCAGAACGGTTGCAATGACTCGGATTCGCTGCTGCTTCTTCGCTTAGCGCCCCAACACCGCGCCCCGATCGCGCGTGTCCCCAAGCCATTTTTTTCGTCCGCACCACTCGTTTACATAAATTTCTCATCTTGCGGGGCGGGTCTCCTTACCTGCGCCGGAGAAGGAGGCGATGCGTTTTCCTCGGCGGCCTCCCGGTCGTCGTGAGCGTGCCCGTTGGGCGGCTGCTGGTCGTCGCCGGTGGGAGTCCGAATGTAGCGCACGTTATCCTGCGTGGATCGCGGCACGAGCTTGTGCTCGCGGTACCACGCGTCGGCCGCGCTGTCGACCACCAGCAATCGCGTCTCGTCCGGCACGGCGCGAATGCGCTCGACCACCTGCTTGTGGCTCTCGCTCGCGATGTTGACGCCGTTCACTTCGACGATCCGGTCCCCTTCCAGCATGCCGGCCAGCTCGGCCGGGCTGCCGCTGTCGACCTTCCCGATGAACTGGCCCGGCCGGGACTTCTCGGCGTGCAGGTTGAAGCCGTAGCCGTCGAACGTGGGGATCTTGACCAGGTGGCAGAGCCGCGGGGCGGGCGCCTCGGCGGGCAACAGGTCCGGTGTCGTCGACATGCCGCTGCGTCGACCGCTCACAGTCGCTAAGCTTACTGCCGGCGCTAGTTTCCTGCCGGATACGGCAAGTGCATCGGGCGCTGGAGGACTCGCCCGCCGAGCAGAAGTTGACCTGCAGCCGCTAAACGGGAACAATAAGCGGAAAACAAAATTCCTGCCGACTAGTGACTACTCCGTCGAGCCGCCCACACGAACGATACTCGCTTGCTTCTCCGGCGTCAACAATTCGGAGCGCAAAAACGCCGCCAGCGGGGAGAGAGGGAGAGGAGGGCGAGAGAGGAGGGTAAGCTACCGGCGACCGCCTAGCGCGTGGAATGCGAAACACGTAGACGAGAAAACCTACCCAAACGGGCAAGGCAACCGCGTTTGCGCCTATTAAAAAAAATGAGAATAGCAGAGGATACTGAGCACATCACTTGCCTAGTACTGCTAAGGGGATTACAAACTCTTTGCTCACGGCGCTTTGCTCGTATTTTCTTAAACCGTTAACTTGGTATGAAACAAATGGTTGCGACCGCTTTTTTCTCCTTGAAACTTCAATGCGTCTCAGACATTCTAGAGGCACATTTGATTTTTTAGGGACGCTTGTCATTTCAGTCTTGTGGGATGCCTCCAAGCATTCATCGATGATTTAACCAGCACTTACGCTTACGACACAATCACGCTTACGATTGGTTTCACCGCGTTGGCTTCCCAACAGCAATTTTCAAGCAGCTGTTGCACAAAGCGTTCGTGACTAAGCAAACAGAAACCGTCGGTCGGCAGCAAGAGAACCTAGCAGCCGGTCGACCCTTCATCTGCCAGAGAGCGACCGGAGTTTCAACCTGCCCAGAAGGTGGATCAAGGACTGAAACGCACTGGAACATGCCGAAGGCGGATCGCCCCGCTCCTACACATTCTATTCTGGTTGTCGAGAGAAGGAAGATGTTTTGACAGCTTGGCGTGACACACTCCGCACACCCAGCAACGCGGCTGCACCACCATCTCCGCAGAGCTGGACCTGGGACAAGGTCGCGACTGGGAGACGCCGTCCACCGCGCCGTTATGGCACTTAAAGGGGGAGATGTTGTGGCCGTCTGCCACGCCCCCTCCCTGTGTTAAGTGGACAGGGACAGCCCTGGGGGTCGGTGCCCGCCCGCCATGGAGCCGGCTGTCAATGTATCCTGTACCCTACTCTCAGTCTTAATTATTAAAGTATCACCTACCAAAACGTGAACTGTGGGCTGGGCGTGCCTCACACATTCTATTCAGAGAATGTTTGGGGTTCCGCAGGTGCTGCAGATTTATCGCAACACGTAGTCAAGAGTACAAATAAAGTGTAGCTCACTGCTTGCACTAGAATAGAGGAGGCTAATGCGAGTAATTTTTACCACAGGCTCCCAGTGCGCGGTGGACGTTGTCACTATGTACAGGACTTCTAGAAAACTGGGAGCAGGCTCCTACTATGACTGAAGCCAGGTCCACTTCCCAATCAGCCACGGACGTCCAAGAAACCGCCCAACATCCAATGTCAAGTTTGGACGGCCACTGTACGTCCACTGTACGTTCATGTTTGAATGCACATTGGCGGGCATACTGTGGTCTTCCAACAAAGGATATACGTTTTTGCATGTCCGAAGGACATCCGCCCGTGGACATAAGAAGTTACCAAGAAGCATCAAATAATGGTGTAAATTGAATGTAAAAGCAAAAACGTTAAAGATCCTCTATTTTTCAATTAAAAAGATTTTGTGCATCAACACCCTGACTTGTATACTGCAAGTTTCATCTCTGTTTGAGTTTCAAACAGAGTTCAAAATTAGGCCTAATTTTTAAACTTTTTTGAAGCACCTCACCGACTCCAATGATTACCTCTTTAAAGAAGTGATATAAGAATTGAGAACCGATAACCTAACGTGTGAAGCATGTCTACCGTTTATGCGTATGCAGGAGTAAGCCATGTGTCGCGGATGTAAACCGCGTGCTTGTGTCGCTACTGCCAAAGGCAGTTCCAACTGCATTCTATAACAAGCGGTTATCTTTTATGAATTCGATACATTTTGGCGCCACCAAATGAAAAAGGTAGGCTAAATAAGTGTATGTGGTAAAGCTAACAAACCACGAATGCTTTGTATTTGTGTATGTTGCAAGTAGACCCTGTGTAAATGAAACATCTTATGTAAAGGGACTGGATGCCTGGGAGGGAGGAATGGTCCCCCCCCCCCCCCCCCCCAGGACACTGGCTGTCCTCTCTGTGCAAAATCCATGTACCAAGAAGTGTACGCCATTTATATTTGTGTTCATACTGCGATAGTTTCGCCTCATTTCGTGGAAAGTACCTGCTTTGTTAACAGCAAGGAGCGACGTCGTCCTGGAATGTAACGGACGGACCGAGTATGTGTACGCGGGAAAATGTAGCCACGAGTGTTTTGTACCTGCCTTTGCAACAGGAGAAAAATAAAAATTCCTTATATACCCGACAGTGCGTTGATATTGTGCAGTGTATTGTTCGTTGTAGGAACATATGCTCCTCGTCAATGTCCGTGATTCTCGAAATTTTTACCGAACGTCCGAAATACATCCAATTTCCGAATTCAGAAATTTCAGAATTCCCGAAAATTACGAATACTAAATACATCCAATTTTGGACGTCCGAACAGACGTACAGAGAGGTTAAATCCGGACGTCCCACGGACGTACTTAGCATGTCCATCGGCTCTGAAACGGACGTCCAACAGACGTACGCTAGAGCCGGAATGGACGTACGCGGAACGGCCGACGGACGTCCGGTGGTTGCTTGGGTTCTCTCAGCTCTCCAGATGGATTGTGCACACTGGGTCTTAATCGCTTGTAAATAAATGTTTCCATGGCTGCCGTATTTATTTTCAGTAACATTTTATCTGATATTTAAAAGAGACTAATGTTAATGTGAGTCAAGGCACGTGGCAGCATCAGGATGACTATTAAAACCGGACATGACGTACGATGCACGTCTAGGAGGGGAGAGCTGCGATCTGCACTCGGGACATTCATCATTAGCAGCCCCACCGCAAGACGAAGTCCTCTCCGGTAAACTTCCAACTGTTCCTACCCTGCGCTGTCCGAATCAATCTTTTACCACCAAATTTTTTATCTCCAAATTTACCAAAATTTTTTTTTACCAAATTTCTTGATTCTTCGCAAACTCTTATCGAGCTGCCGGCTATGGTAAGGCATTTTCACGAAAACATTAAAAATCATCAGACGCTGGAAGTCACCCCCAAGCCCGCATCGTACTCTTCCAACTTTTGTTATGTAGCACAACTTAAAACATCTTTGAAGCACTTAGTGCCCAGGTAACCAGGAAACGAGTCGACACATGCCACTGCCTGCGCCAGGCCCTTTCCCAAGAGGGAGTGACTCAGTAGCTCAATGCATCCACAAGAGCCCACGCCTCTCCAAAAATATGAAGGACGCTCACACTAACGCGTAACACTTGAAAGTAGCGAAGCTTTACGCAACCTTCACCCCCATCACGACGGTTTAAGTCCAGGATTGCGGCCGATTTGCTTCTTCTTCGCTGCCGCAACGACCGTTACTCCATCATTGTTGCTATAAGTGTGAGCTTCATTCATTTTTTATGGCGCAGCCCTTTGGCGACCGTCTCTGGGCTGAGCCGCGTTGTCGGCGTAACCGAGTGAACGATGGCAAGACCGACGAGAGAAAGAAAAAGCGAAGGATGAAAGAAAGTAAAGGAGGAGAGTGTCGCGAAATTGGGAGGGGAGGGCGGTTCGCCGTGGCGGCGCGAGCCAGCGCTCTCCGAAAGTGCGCCGTGGATGAGGGGAGGGCCTTTGCTCGCACGAGGCGCTCGACGGCGCGACACTTGGCGAAAACGTGAGGGGGGCATGCGCGTGACTAGGATGTGCGTTCGCTTAAGACGCACTTCGCGGTCCATTCCTGAGACGCACTTCGCGACGCCGACGCAGAGGCTCATCATCGCTGCCATAGAGAGAACCCACGAGTGAGTGCTGCCTCAGCGCACGGCTGCTGCGCCCAAATAGCGCATTAGGGAATATCGTAATCGCCAGTTGATTTTTGGAAGTAATAATCATTGGACATCATTTTGGCGGGGTGTGCGCTATTACGTGTCTTTTCTCGCTCCGATCAAGTGTTGCCACGATTACGGCGCACGCTGGAGCTTTTTATTTTGGACACTCTTGGCCAATCTTCCTGAGTGAGTATGCTTGGCTTGACAAACGTGCAGCGGGGACGCTGGGCGTTCACCGCGAGGTACTCGATCACGTGCGCCCGCCATTTTCTGGTTATTTTTAACTGCGGACACGACAAATAACGATTTGCTAAACAGCTTCGCTGTTAAAATACGCAGAAGTACTCGCCCGCTGCCGGCATGGGCGCTAACAATTGTCCAGCACCCCAGCCGCTCCTATCCGGAACCGAAGCCATCCTCTCCTGCTGCAACCGAACTCATACAACACCACCTAGACTTTACTCATACCGCATCTCCCCCAATACCACCCTCTACCCCGCCTTTTGCAAATGCTGCCCCCACCCTGACACCCGACATACGATCTAGTATGGGGGTTGTGGTTCGTTTTTAAAGGGAAGGGGAAAATAAATGGATTGGGGATCGGAGTTCACCTATATTCAACCCAGTCCGGGTGGGAAAATAGGATAGGGTGGAGACAACGAAAGATTAAGAAGGCGAGAAAAGATATATGTAGAGGAGAGTAGTTCAACTGTGGTCGATCCCTCCGCACGCAGCACACCCTGACCATGCACTGCTGTCTGGCGTCATGCTGCGTGCGGGAAGCGAGGAGCCTAGACGGGAACGGTGAAGCGACGAGCTTGCTTTGAGGAGGAGGAGGTGGAGGAACAACTTTATTGGGCAATTAAAAGTAGCGCTTAAGCGCTCGATGGGGTGGTTCTCTCTTCTCGGGTACCGGATGCTTCCAGGGCCTCCTGGAATCAGTGTTATCAGTGTTCGCAGGGTTATCAGTGTTAGCCGGTCCTCCAAGGCGGGGTTGGACAGCAAGATCTCCCATCGTTCGGCAAGGGTATTATTGGGTAGGAGGAGGGGCGGTGGGGATGTTTTAGAGAAATTGCACTCTCATATGATATGTCGGAGTGTGCCAGGTTGTTTGCAAAACTTGCATTCTTTTTCTTGTCTCTCTGGATACATTTTGTTCTGGAGGTACGGATGCGGGAAGGATCCGGCTTGTATTTGTCTATAAATGGCTTGCTGGGTTCTGCTAAAGGACTGGTGTGGACTGGGGAAGCGTTTTCTGCCAACGCTGTAGTGGTTTATTATGTCTTTGTAGCTCGTGATGGGACGATGAGCGAATTCTGCGGCGATTCCAATCACTTGAGAGTTCGCTGGACAGGACTGCGGCCGACAGCCGGTTACTGGAGAGCGGGAACTTGCACTCGGCGGCCCACACCAGCAGAGCGAAAGCCGGGGCAGATCCAAAACCAGAAGTCGGTCCGCGTGAAAACGGTCCGCCGATCCGAAGTGCCCCAGAAGCGGGCGTGCAAAAACACGCCCGCTCAGCTCCGAAGCGACGACCGAACTAAATTTATTTTGTACGGGAGTGTCAACTATATACTAACCCGGCTCCTCATCCCTTTCTCCTAATCCCCAACCCAAACACGAGCAGTGGGTGGCACTAGAGCCACTAAATAAGCTAGTGGCTCTAGGTGGCACTGAGCAGTGCAGGGTTAAGCCCCTTCAGGGGCTTTAGGCCAGGGTATCAGGAAACCCCCCACCAGGCGGGCGCCCAGACATCAGCACCTAAGACTCGCCTGAATAAATTTAACTTGACTCCCCCTCATCTTCCTCCTTTCTCCGTCGAGTGTGCAGTCTTCTGATCTACTGCAGTCTACCGGTAGCCACTACGTTATCCTGGTGACATGTGTTAGCCCGAATCCCCCTCTTTGAGCTAAGATGTGTCTTCCACCCGAATCTGCCTCCTATCATGGAGCGCTAAAAGTGCAACATCACATGTGGGCCTGTCCATGTGATCCCCTCCCTCAAATCAATTCCTCGGAGTTCTGGGAGGCAGCGCTGAGCTGCTCTGACCCGGAGAGACAGAAGATCATCATAGCCCGGGCTACGAAGCTCCAGCTGCTGGCCACCTCCCTCGCTTAGAGTTCTTCTTTAATAAAGTGCTTTCCCCCCCTCTCTCTCTCTCTCTCTCTCTCTCTCTCTCTCTCTCTCTCTCTCTCTCTCTCTCTCTCTCTCTCTCTCTCTCTCTCTCTCTCTCTCTCGAAAAGATGTTGAATTGCAGATTGAACAACCTCAGCTTCCAGAGCCTTCGCCTCATGGTATGACGGCTGACTTGTGCGTCCGGTCCTCACGGTCCCAAATACTTGTATACAAGCTGGCATGTCACTCGTCAACCTCCACCGGACAGATGCCAAAGGGGACAACAGATTCCCCTCTCCCACCCAATGAATGTGTTTTATATGTGTGTTCTGAGCGTGCAGTTAAAGGGGCCATGAAGACAAAATACAAGTTTGCTTAGTTTGAAAGCACTAGCCTGTGGTAACTTACTTGGCGCCATTTCCACCACGAAAGATGTTCACTCTTAACAAAAATTCTAGTGAAAAGGTAGTAACGGGTTGTATTTACAAACTTATAACGAACATTATGAACCGTATGAACCGTACCATAGGTCCCACCACTAAGTATGGAACCTAAATGCTATCGCTACTAGTCTATACCATGCACTTAGTAACTGCTGCTTATTTGGTACTAACATTCGCTGATGCTAACAAAATTATATGAATTATTGAACATGATAACTACAGCACTTTTCGCACTCCAAATCACGATAAAAAAAAGTTTTTTGCAAATCCACACGCTGACTTGTAATTCCTCACACTCAAATGCATAAGTGCGAGATTAGCGCGAAAATATTTGATTTTTGCGACAAGCCCAGTTATTCTATCAAAAGACGTTCCGCTGCTGGCTACAAAAGCAAGGAGAGAGGTTCTGTTTCTAAGGTAACTAAGTTATACTCGGTTTCCTCGTGCATTGTAACGCCTTGCTTTTTACTAGGTTATGCGTGGTCAGTTAGTAAAAGTACTAAACTCCTAGTGGATACTGTGGCAAGCAACTGCTCAGTGTTCTGTTAGTAAGTGCACGACCTTTTTTTTTTTAAGTGTTCTCTCTCACTGAAAAAAACGCAAGAAATATGAAAAAAAATTCACATTACGCGCTGCAGTGACGCAATATATGCCAGCAAAAATAAACCAAGCTATCAGTGTACCAACTGCACGTTAGCATACAAGCGATGCGATCAAGAAGGACTAGAGGCTTCATTACAATCGCCCTCAAAATCCTCTCCCGCAGAACACCCTCCCACCCCGTGGCTCTGCTGTGGACTCCGGCCCACACGGGAACAGAAGCCAATGAAGCGGCCCACCGTACAGCTCGAACTCTCGTCACCCGAGCAGGCCCTTCTTTTGGCTCTACCCACGGCACCCCCAGCTTCCGGGACGCTCTAGTCTCGTACCGGGACATTACCCAGCACTTCCGCCTCCTCCGCAGGATATATCCTCCCCCACACCCTTCCCTCACTCACGAAGCCGCTCGCCACTGGCGGCTACTTCAAACCCGCACAACCCCCTGCCGAACTATCCTTCACCGCATCAACCCCAATCTCTACCCTTCGCCTCTTTGCCCTCAATGTCTCGAACCGGACACCCGCTACAATTCCCTTTGCGAGTGTCCCCACGACCCATTTCCCCCTTTTCCTTCCTCCCTTACACTGGGAGCAGGCCCTGGAGAGCTCCGACCCGGAAGTGCAGTTGACACTCCGGGCCCGCCAGGTCGCGGAGAACTTCGCATCCTCCGCCACCCCTCTCCCCTAGACCCAGTTTGCAAATAAAGTGTTTCTCCTCCTCCTCCTCCTCATTACAATCGCCCTGTCATGTTGCTTGGCGATGGCTCAGACCGGCGGCCACTGTGATGTCATTGAGAAATCGCCGGAATGTAGCTAAGGGGTTGCCGCTGCCTCGTCTGTTTTTTTTTTTTTTTAATATATCGAATATTTGTTTGGAGCTTGTGATAAAACTGTTGTCATAAATATCGTGACGAAGAAGTCCCTTTAATGAACCAAACCCGCATTTTGTCTTCATGGCTCCTTCAAATGCAAAAGCTCTAAATTAAAAGCGAGCCAACAAATTGAAATACTTCGGGAAATCATTGCGCAGTTACGTTGACGCTTCGAAGTAACGCGACAACACTACAATTTAACAGTTTATCCATGTTCTCTCACGTTTACCTTTAAATATTTCTTTTATTTTGAAGCATAATATAATATAATATAATATAATATAATATAATATAATATAATATAATATAATATAATATAATATAATATAATATAATATAATATAATATAATATAATATAATATAATATAATATAATATAATATAATGGAACGGAAGATGATAGGTGTAAAGCAGTAACCACATGCAGCGATTTTTGCGAGCGACGCGACGAGCGATCCCAATATACGATTATCGTAGTACACACGGCCTCAAAGTTTTTTTATGTGTGCATTTGTCACGAAAACTGGAAATAAACGTATTACAGTGAGCAGAGGGTCGTACTTTTCTAGGATGCACTGTGCCGCCGCTCGCCCCTTCCCCTCGTTCTCTTTCTAAGCCTAACGGATAGTCGCTGAGGCCACTTCTGAACCGACCCAGAACCGAGCGATTCGATGAGCGATTTGGTCCGAGGCGAAAAGTAGTTCGTCGCTAGTCGCGTCGCTCCTCAAATCGCTTGCGAATTCGTTCCATGTGGTTAAAAGAGAGCGGTCTTGGTCAGGGAACAAACTCGTGTTAAGGACATATTAGTAGAAGTTGCTCACTCTCTCTCTCACTTGCTTACTCTCTCATTGCGCTCTCTCTCTCACTTGCTCACTCTCTCTCTCTCTCTCTCCGAGACCCCCGGGTGTTTGTTTCATGACCGGTTGAAGGATTACTTGTGTGACGCACGTGGAGAGAACTTGACACAATAGTCCCGAGTAAAGTAGGACCGCAGTTGAGTACATCCTTTTCAATGCTTGTACTTGACAATGCTTGTCAGGGCATGTAATGCGAAGGAAAGATAACCGTTGGTTATTAAGGGTAACAGAGTGGATCCCTAGAGAAGGCAAGCGTTGCAGGGGGCGGCAGAAAGTTAGATGGGCAGATGAGATCAAGAAGTTTGCGGGGATCAATTGGTCGCAGTTAGCAATGGACCGGGATAAGTGGAGATCCATCGGAGAGGCCCTTGCCCTGCACTGGGCGTAGATAGGCTGACGACGATGATGATGATGATAATCTGCTCTAGGTGCGGTAACTGAGGAAGCGCACTTACGCGGCGAGGGTGAGGGGTGCACCACTGCTACTTCGGGGTTCGGGCTCATGCACGTGGAGCGCCACAGCAGCTGTGAGGAAAAGCCGATTTGTCCCGTCTTCGATCGGGCGCAAGGAACATGTTACCCGTAACCCGCCCACAATCCTTCCTTTCACAGCGAAGCTGTATACGGCGCGACGAAAGTTTTCATGTCTGTGGACAGAAAACCACTGTGGCGCGACCCCCTAACAGCGGAGAACGAACGATAGAACGCTGGAGAAGAACACCGAACAGACGACACGTGATTGCAGCGTGCGCAGCTCGTGTTTTGCTGCGCCAGTGCCCTCTTCGCTCCCACTGGTGCAGTCATGGTGGGCTGACACGTGGTTTGCGTGAGGAAGTCACTGTTTGAGTGCAGCGGCAACCAATGAGAAAGAACAAAATAGGTTGACAAGTTGACGGAATTCCTCCAGAATGTGGCCTCAGAAGGGATCATCTTATGGCCGAATTCAGCACACGATTCTGTTTTGTAGACATTCGACCATCTTAGAAACAAAACTCAGGCCCGATTGCAATTTTTGAGATCAGGACATCTACGGCAAAGACTCAAGCTTCAGTGGCCTGATGGGGAATCATTTCAAAGGCAAGGAGGATTTCAACGAGGAGCTGCTGAGACAGGTTTTTCTTTGGAACCAGAGTATGAGGCGGATCATATGCTTGATGCCGATTATTTACTCCGTAAGTCATGGATAATGGTCCTTTCCGTGTGATTGTTTAGTCAGGTACATGAACGTAGTTTAAACTGGCCACCATAACAAAATCCACAGGACATCAAAAACTTTAGATATAATTCGCGTACAGACAAAAAAAAAAACGAAAGAAAAAGGAAGGCTGTGGACGGTAGCTTGCAAAACCATGTACGGTTATATCGGCACCGAAAAAAGTCTGCAAGCACCCAACTCGTTCCAACCAGGAATGTTTGCCCCAGACAATCATGTATAGTTACAGCAAATGCAACGGTAAGAACGAAGTTACGATACGGGAAGCTGTAGGAAACGCGTGCGAGACGAATTATGCCAATGGACCTCTTTCCAGTAGCGATCTACGCATGCGCGGGCTGCCGGTTCTTGGCAGCCACTCTTGGCAGCCGCCTCGGGGCAAAATAAACAACAGGGACCCCTCAGAATTGCTGCTAGGGGAACGGCTATGCGCTGCACGTTTTAGGGGCTAAGCCCCTAGGGGCTGGGGCTGTTGGCGCTTCCTATCATCGTCGTAATCATCGTTTCATGTAGTCACGGTACTAAAACACCAGGAAACTCGTTTACGCCTCGCGCTAGAACGTAACGCGACTAAAAAAACCGGGATACTCGTTAGGCCTGGCGCTGGAGCGCTTCGTAACGCGTACTTTAAAAAAAAAAAAAAAAACACCGGGGAACTCGTTTACTCCTCGCGCTGGTAAGCTTCGCGCTTCAAGGAGCAGAGACTTTTACATCAAAGCTGTATACCTGTACACCCCAACGACTTCATCTTCGTTGCCAAAAACGCCAAGAATACATTATACACTGCATGCTTCACCGCTCTCCAGGTTTCACGTTAGTGAAGTTGGTCCGGGATTTTTTTATTTCCTCTTTTTCGACAGCTCGTCGCGAGTTCACATGTACACACAAAAGGCTTTCAAAGGAAAGGGGCGAAGACGCTTGAGGCCGACCACACTGCGAGCGAGCACGTACATGGCTACCAGTGAGGGAGTAACAAACATAAATAGAAGTAAAGAAAAAATCCCGGGCCATCTCAACTAACGTGAAACCTGGGGAGGGGCGAAGCATGCAGAGCATAAGTGTATTCAAAGATTCAGCTCAGTTTAAGTTGAGGAAAAGATACATATATGAATTCGGGGGTAAGCAACGCGTACTTAAAACGGACGAAACCAGTTCAAAATAAACTAACATGGTGTTGAACGCTCCCTGCCCTCTTCAGCAATCGTCAAGTGCAAGCGGAAGCTGCTTGTAGACGGGTTACACTTTGTTACACTCAAATACCCACCGACTGTCGATGCTAGTCCTGATCGGGTCGGGTGCTGCATGGTCGGGCGAAGCAAGAAAAGGCATATTTACCTGATGCCGGGGCCTCGTTGATCACCGAGGACGAGCCCCCACGGCGAGGCTCGGGAATAGCACTGCGCTCGCGTTGACCCCTGCCACTAGCCCAAACTGGGGCAGATGGGACATGCAAATTGCATAAACCCGGCTCAACGCAAGAGAGGGCGCCACCACCTCAGCAAGCGCGCGAGGCGGTGGCGCCCAATCAACGCGCGCTGTGTGACAAAAAAGAGACTCACAAGCCGCGAGGCGTTGGAAAAAGAGTGTCACGGTGTTTTACATTTAGTACAGTGACTACATGAGATGATGACGGCGACGACAGGAGACGCCGACAGCCCGAGCCCCTAAGGGGGTCGTTCCGACCACTGCAGATTATACTCGGAAACCGTGCACCTGCAACCGTGACATTCATGTAAAAGGTACGTGTGACGGGTTGGTGCGGATATGGTTTCATTTCGTCTGGAGCGACGAACATCTTCGAAGAAGATGAGCTCTATGCTCTGGAGGAAGCAACCGTTTACATCCTGCGCCATGTGCCGCACCAGTGGACTATCTTCACGGACTACAAGGCAGCTCTGCAAATTCTATCTGGAAGTAGACTTCCCCCCACCAAATCGCCGCCTGTGACATCTCATACCTTCTCCACCTTGCCTGCTCTGCTGGACATAGCATTAAATTACAGTGGATACCTGGACACAGCAGCATCAAAGGGAACCAAAACGCTGACGACGCATGCCGTAAAGGCCTTCTGCACCAGAAATACCCCACGGTGTAGTTAACGATAACAGAAGCTTCTGCCATGGCCCACCACTTTGCGGTGACTGAAAGAAGAGTAACTTAAAAAACACCCGTTGCTTTTTGCACACTATTGACCCAGAATTAAAATCGAGACTTTCGAGACAGCTCCCTCGTAACCTGGAAACGTTATCTACAGCTGAACTGTGCATACAAAAATAGTTACCTATTTCGCCTTGGAGCGACGCCCATTCCCAAAAACTGTTCTTGTGTCGAAACAGTTGAAAGCATTTTATTAGAATGTGCGGCCTACATGAAACCGAGATCACACGTCCTTGAAAACATCGAACGTCTAAAACAGGGACCCATAACTCTCAAGATTATTTTAGTACTACTATGAATTTGTCCCTCGAAGGAGCGTCAAGCTCTACGGAGTTTGTTCTGTTACTTGAATGGCATTTGCTTATTTTCAAAATTGTAAATCATGTGGCCCAAGCTCAGAACAAAAACCAACTGCGTGCAAGTCCGTTATCGCGGCAAGTCCACGACAGTTTTTTTTTTCCTTCTCTTTCTTGGGCCTTTTCTTCCTCCAACCCCAACCCTCAGAAGAAAATCATGTGGGCGACTGTAGACGCCGGAAAACATCTGTGCTTCTTCAATAAAGAGCCTTCTCTCTCTCACTAGGGAGTGCAGGACCAGAATATTTTGTGCACGAGTTCTCCGAAAGCCAGAATTTTTTGGGGGCGTCTTATTGCCATTTTTAGTTCACCGTGACGGCCGCTACAGGAGGACCGGTACTGGAAAAATGTCCATTAGGAGTTAGGCCAAATATGCGGTTCCATTATAACGAATGTTTGCAGAATCATCGTCATAGCGAAGCCTAGGGGATTACGAAAAGGTTCGATACAAGCGCATTCTCACAAAAGTGCGAAGGTTAAAAAAACCACAAGCCAGGTTGAAATCCGAGAAAACTTCCAGTACAGCGGAAATTCGAATAACGGGGCTTCGTTATAACGAATGTTTGCTGCAACTCTTTTGCTACAGATACGGCTATGCAAAGAAAAGGCTTCAGACCGGCGTGCGTGCCCACAGCATGTTGGCGGGCCCGCACTATAGTATACGTTGCGGTAGAGCGCGTTTCGAAGGGTTACGCTAAGGTTCCTACTCGGTTTTTTTTCCCCTTAATTGCTACGGGTGCTGCGTAATTGCTTTAAAAAAACATTTTATACTGTAAAAGGTTCGCCGCTAGGGGGCCGACACGGCCGGTTCGGTTTCGTATGGGCTCCCGCTCTGTGTTCCCGCTACAGCGAACCAAGGCAACTGACCTTCTTGCGACCACTGCCAACCCCGTTCCTGGCGTTGCTAAGGAACATTTTGACACTTCGTGGACCCTCATCGACCATCTGGAAGACCGACAGCCGCCCCGCAAGCTCGCCACCACGCCGCTGCCTTGCTAGGCCTCTGATCAGGCCTAGCGAGCCGAGCGATTTTGCGCCGAACGCGCTGAAAGGCGCGCCGGCTTCACAACCGACCATGACCGCGCCAACCATCAACATGGAGTGTCAATTTTACAGCCTCAGAGGACGCACTCTACCACCCGACAACCAAGTTATCCGCGCAAAAATCAAAGCAACGACGGGCCAGGCTCCTACCCCCCCGCTGCGCCTAACCCTAATCCGCCCGCTCGAGTGCCCCTGCCATGACTGCCGCAAGAGAACTACACGGTTATCTACCGCCCACGCTCGGGCCTCAACGTAGCCAAGTGGACCCCCGCACTATCGCTATGAGTCTTGCAACGGCAAGTAACCTTCCCCGCCAAAGTTTTCTCGACCAGGTGATCGTGCAAGCACAGCCCCCAAACAACCTTCTTGTGGCTAGCACCGCCAACGCACATTTTGCGCTCACCCTGAGCCGTATCACTTGCATTCAACTCGACAATACGCAACACGCGCTCGAGCCGTACATGAAGCCGCCGCCCGATACCTGTCGCGGTGTCATACACGGACTAGAGGAAGGAACAACCCCAGAAGCTCTCCAAGAACTCTTAGCAGCGAACAAACCGCTACTGATCCACGCGCGCATGATGGGCCGCACTACCTCCGCACTGCTAACATTCAACGTAAGCAAGGTCCCGTTCTAGCGCGTAGGCTGCATGCATTCTCCACCGCTGCCGACCTTTCCGACGGACTGTTCAAGTGTGCCGCCTCTGCGGGGACATCGGCCACCGCAGGGACATCTGCCCGCATCCGGACTCCGTGAAGTGTTCATCCTGTGGCCTCGACAATCCTACAGATCAACATAAGTGCGCACCGATGTGTAAACTGTGCCAACAACCGCATCTGACGGCCGGCAAGGACTGCCCGAAACGCCTCGTCCCCAACCGCCCAGCCCCCAAGCAACGTCTTCACACCCCGTTCCTCCACCAGCCGTCCGAGCACCACCAACCCAGCAGTCCACTCCAGGTAGGCTGGTCCACTATTGTGTCGCAACCTCGCAACCCCCCACCGCTCAGGACTTCCCATCCCTCCCCTCGGCACCCCAACCTCCCCCCATCCCTCCCCAATCAACCACCCAACCACCCTTCTCCGAGCCCACATTCCTTCCTTCCTTAACCAAACTCCTCGAAAACATTCAACGCCAGCAAACAGAAATCATGGCTCGCTTAGAAGCACTCGAAGCCGCCAACACCCCAGCCCCCTCCTCTCCAGGTCCACCTTCCCCCCAGACACCAGATAACCCCGCTCCCCTATCCATCCCAACCGAGATAATCAAATCACTGGTAAACGAGCAACTTCAGACACAAGTGCTTCCCACTGTCGATCAACGTTTCGACGTCGCCCTAACCGAACTCAATAAACAAATCACGAATTCAACGGCAACAATTAAGCGACTCACTGACGCCCTGACCTCCCGCCTTAACACTCTAGAAAAAGCCCTCTCCACAACACCCTGTACCACTACTCCACAAACCAAGAAAGTCAAACTGTCCCCCGCACGCGACGATTACTCAGTAGCAATGGACACAGCCCTCCCGGAAGATAATGCCTAACCCTTCTCAGCTGCACATCTACCAGTGGAACTGCAGGTCCCTCAATAGCAAAAAAGCGCAACTAAACCTTTACATCGCACCCGAGCCGCCCGACGTTATTGCTACAAGAAGTGGATACCCCAAAACCCGAGCTTCGCGGCTATTGCTCGTATACACAAGACCCAGGCCACCGAACAGCTGTTCTAGTAGCGCAGCATATTACTGCGCAGGAACACCTCATTGCATCAGAAATCGCCCACACCTTTATTGAAATTCTCCCTCCTCGCCCAAATCTCCCAAGTGTCTACATCCTGAACGTGTACAGTCCGCCGCTCTCATCTCTGAAGACCGTTGATCTGCTTATTCATGAAGCAAGCCGAAAGTCGCACGCAGCAAAGCCCTCTCATTGTACTAGGGGACTTCAACGCCCCCCATCACTCATGGGGATATCACCAAGCCTCTAAAAAAAAAAAAAACAGCCCTCCTCCATGCAGCACAAAATCATTCCCTAACCCTATACAATGACTTCACCACCCCCACCCGCCTTGGAAACAGTGTCGCTAGAGACACACCTGATCTCACCTTCGCCCGGAACGTTCCCCATTTAAGCTGGTCCCTCCGTACGGATACCTTGGCAGCGTCACTATAGAATCAAGCATGCCCAACCTCCAAACGGCCTCGCAAAATCGAAAGCCCACATAACAAACTGGGGCAGCCTTCCGTAAAGACCCTACATCTCTTCCTCCAATCGAAGAAAACCTTGAAGCCTGGACAGAAGCCCTCGAAAGTCTGGTCCGAAAGCACACCAGCACTGTCCCTTTAACCGACAAAAACCCAGTAGCAGACGCCCACCTACAGCATCTTTGGGCAGCCCGCCACGGTCTAGTTAATCGTTGGAAGAAAAGGAAGCACAACCGGTCCCTCAAAAAAAGAATAGCCGAAATTACTCAACAGGCAGCAACTTATGCCAAGATCCTCCAAAATCAAAATTGGCGTAGCTTTTGCGATCAACTTCAGGGCACGCTCACTACCAAAAGAACCTGGCATATTCTCAGGAAGCTCCTAGGCGACAAAGCCCCTCGCAGACTAGGACAGCAACAAATCCAACGTCTCATTCATAACCACCACCTTCCCCCCAAGAGCTGCTCGATTCAATTCGCACCCACCTCTTCGGGCACCCAACAACTTACCCACCCCCACCTGAACAGGCCTACACTGGACCCCCAAATGACTCACTCGACGCTCCGTTCACTTCATCTGAACTACAACAAGCACTCGGCAGACTCACACGCAACACGACCCCAGGAAAAGACAAGATAACCAATAAATTAATCCGCAACCTGGATGACCAGGCCCAAGAGGACTTACTGACTCTCTTCAATTATCATTGGAAGCATGGCACTGTACCTCCCCAGTGGCGCCACTCTGACATTACCCTGATCCCCAAACCTCACAAGCCTCTAACAACGACCAACCTCCGCCCAATATCACTGACCTCATGCCTAGGCAAGCTCTTTGAGCATCTAGTACACAACCGCTTGACCACCTACCTGGAAAACCATGACCTCTTCCCCCACACTATGTTCGGTTTCCGTAATCACCTTTCCACTCAAGACGTCCTAATTCAAATCAAGGAGCACATTATCGACCAACTTAGTAAAACCAACCCCAGCTGTGTCCTGGCCCTAGACGTTCAGGGAGCTTTTGATAACGTGACACACGAGGCTATTTTGCAAGGCCTTCAAGAAACCCACTGCGGCCCGGCCACGTACAACTACGTCAAGGCATTTCTAACCAACAGAACGGCCTCCATCCGTCTCGGTACTCATCAGACACCTACTTTTCCAACACCGGCAAAAGGGACACCCCAGGGCTCTGTCATTTCGCCTCTATTGTTCAATGTCGCCCTGTTGGGCCTCCCTAAGCTCCTCGCCGAAATTCCGGATCTACATCATGCATTCTATGCAGATGACCTCACTTTATGGATAAACAAGGGTTCTGCCGGGCACCAGCAAGACAGTTTACAACAGGCAATTGATACGACAATGACGTACCTCGCCACTCGCGGGCTTACGTGCGCACCTCAAAAGTCTGCACTTCTTATCCTTCGAGCCCGCACTAGAGGACGCCCCCCACAACCTACTCCGGATCCGACAGTTTTCCTTCAAGGCACCCCTGTACCTCAAGTTTCGACACTCCGAATACTGGGCGTACCCTTTCAGGCTGACGGCTCTGGTGCTGCCCTCTTACCACAACTACACCGTACAGTCACACAACTTATTCATCTCATCAAGCGAATTTGCACCCACCAGCACGGTCTTCGTGAGCAAGACACTTGCCGCCTCATACAAGCCATTCTCATCAGCCGCATCACGTACGGCACCCCATATGTACAGCTAAAGCCTCAAGAACACTCCAAGATTGATGCACTCATCCGTCGGGCGTACAAAATCGGCCTCGGTCTTCCTGCCTTCACACCCACCCAGAAGCTACTGCAGTTAGGAGTGCATAACACTCTTGCTGAACTCCTGGAAGCACAGCAGGTAAACCAACTCTCCCGCCTGGCCCTGACATCTACCGGCAGAACGGTCCTCCGATCTCTGGATCGACCAACCCCTCCACCAGCAGAGACACTCCAGCATCTCCCGCAACCTATACGTAGCTTCATCAGAGTAACCCCCATACCGCGCCACATGCACCCAGAGTACAACAAGGGCCGCCGTGAAGCTCGGGTCAATTACCTCAACAGACGTTATTCTGGCCAACCAGACAGCAGATACACCGACATCGCGCACTGCATTTTCACATCTCGTGCCACCCTGGCAGTCACGGATTCTACAGGTGCTATACTCACCTCGGCCACCTTACCTAACACCACAACCGCAACAGCAGAAGCAACCGCCATAGCCCTGGCAGCCACCACCACTACAAGTACGGGCCACCTCACCATCTTAACAGACTCTCAGCAGGCCTGCCGCTACTACCTTCTTGGCCGCATTCCCTACCAGGCTCTCAAGATACTTCAATCCCTCAAGACTCCCCCAACCATCCAGATAGTGTGGACACCTGGGCATGCTTCCTACCAGGGAATGAGGCGGCACATGCCGCTGCCCGTGAACTCATTTTCCGGGATTCCCGTCCAAGGACAGACGACTTGGCATCCGCACCATCCCTCCACCCTCTGCCGCTCAGATACACCGACCTGCTTGCCCACTACCGCCACACTCGTTTCCACTACCCCCCCTCCCCACCCGTTGCTCACTACAGCAGAGGCCCGGACGTGGCGCCGGCTACAGACAGGCACATACTTCAACTGTACCGTACTGTCGCACATCTCCCCTACCACATTCTCCTACTTCTGCCATTCCTGCAACCTCCCCGCCACAACAGCCCATCTTGTATGGTTCTGCCCGCACCACTATCCCGATCCCCTCTTTTCCGGGTCCATCCCCTGAGCGATTGGAACGCGCACTGACCAGCCTGCACCCGGAGGACCAGCAACGCCTGATCAACCGGGCCTCCCGGGCTGCGGAAGCGCGCGGCTTCCTGAACTGAGGACGCCACCCACCTTCTTTTTTTTTTTTTGCTCAATAAACGTTTTGCCTCCTCCTCCTCACCTCTCTGCAATAGCTAGAGTTGAAATACGTGGGTGATCAATCGATGTTGAAGATGATGTTGATTTTGGTGGCTCGCTGATCGAAGGCACACAGCTGACGACGGTCTGCTCCACGATATTTACACTTTATTACAATATTTACAGCTTAGTGACAACCGACATCGCAGATCCGAGCTCGAGAAGAGCTCGAGACGAGCCCGCATCAGCGCGGGGCTCTCTCCTACCCTCTCAAACAAACACCTTGGTTTTATTAAAAAAAAAAAACCACGCCTCCCAGGAAGGCGGAACCAAAGAGACAGAGAAGGACACATATTGAAAATATCTGGCCATTCAAAGGCCACACAGCTGCCACAGGCGGAGCTCAAAATTAGGCAATTGGCCCACCCCTTGTCCCAAACTCCTTTCCCATTCCCACGCAAACTAGACGTCAATACTCAGAAACATTCGCACCAGATGCCGCGAGGCGAAAAACAAACAAACTAAGCAAGTCTGACGCGTTGTTACACCGATTTCGGAAGTGGCCTCAAAGGTCCCGACAAGGCCTCACTCCCCGAACTCCACATGCCAACAAACGACTGCGGCGTGTCGCCGTTTATTTATCAAAGATCGCCGCCGCCGCACCATGCCCGTTTCCGCGGCCAACGGTTCTGAGAATTTATGTCCAGTTGTCGCTCTGTTTCCGGTCATCCCCGAATTACCCACTTCAAAACAAACCAGACGAGTTACAGTTTCAAAGAAAGCCGTCGCCGCCGCTGCCGCCGCTTTGACATTTCGCGTCTTCGTGACAAGTCCACCCAGCAATTTATGACCCAGCCGCTGCGCTGCCGCTACCGGTCCCGCGCCGCAGCCTGGACACTCAACGCGCCCGGTGCGAAACCACATGGCCCCCGCCTCTCGCATGCTTCCGAGAATTAGGGCCAACCGATTCCCAGTTGCCACCGAAGCGCTAAGCGGTGTCCGCCGCCCAGAGAGAAAGACAAACAATTGCACTCGAAGAAAGTGCTTCCATCCGGGGCGCGTCACTCCCCTCAGCCCCTCTAGGCCGGCTAGTTGACCCTCAGTCCGAGCCTCTACGAAAACAGAAGAAAAACAAACATTCCAGGCCAGTCTTATAGGAATTAGGCGAAGCAACCCCCAAACTTAACAGCTAGGTTCTTTTCAGACGCTTTGCATGATTGTACAGACGCCTTAACTGCTTGAACACAAGCCTGCCGTACCGGTTCCCTTTGCCTTCTTCCATCTTCGTTGTACCTGTCTGCTGCTCCTTCCGAACTCATCACTCGCCGAGTGTCGGTTGTGACGGTGCGCGGTGGAGCATCAAATCTCTATTCCTGACACACATGTTTGATTCCCGCCATTGACCATGAAATTTACCATCCCTTTGCCCTCTCCCTTTCTCTCCTTCTCCCGTCACGGTTCTTGTTTCCATCTGTTGCTCTCAGTTGTATGCGCACACTCCCCACCCATGAAGCATGGGAGCTGCCTCCGAGGGACTCGGTGGTCTCGAATCAGATGTTTGCCACCTCCCACAGCTTTCAGGTCGCCGAAACCCTCTGGGCAACGACGACCACTGGAGAGAATCTGACTTCTTTTTAAAATAACGCTTATTTCCTCCTACTCCTCCTTCACACTGCTGCGCGCCGACTCGCGCCGTCTTGCTTACCTGGTCGAACTCCTCCCAAGAGTTAGTCCATGTCCAGAAGTGCGCCTTGTATGCACCGCTGCGCACTGCCATCAGCTCGTTCCCACGGTAGTAGAACACTGGTCTGCGCAAGAATCGGGACAGAAGGATTTCAGTTGTTTCCCAGAGACCGTGACACGAGCAGTGAGAAATGCATGCGGCTTGGGAAATGCATCTGGCAAGTCGCACAGATTCTCGAGGCTTTCTGAGATTCGTCTTAGTGCAGTGAAATCTCGTTAATTGAAACTTTAATCATTCAAATTTATGGATAACTTGGACTGTGCGGTTCGGTCCAGCTAAGCTCTGTAGAAGTATATGTATGAAAAAGCCCGTTAATTCAAACGCGAGTAGAGAGCGAGCGCGCGCGCGCGTGAGAGAGAGAGAGAGAGAGAGAGAGAGAGAGGAAGAGAGAGAGAGAGAGAGAGAGAGAGAGAGAGAGGAGAGAGAGAGAGAGAGGAGAGAGAGAGAGAGAGAGAGAGAGAGAGAGAGAGAGAACTTCATTAAAGTAAACGAGCCAAGCGGTCTCGGTTTCCTCAGTTCAGGACCCCGTTGGAGCGTCCAGCCGTCTCACGCGGCGGCCCCCGCTTCCGAAGAGGCGGCGACAGTAACGGCAGAAGAGGATCCCCTGACGGACTACGGCGGAATGCTCAAGTGGCACCGCGAACAGCGACGCGGCTTCCCGCCCCCACACCGGGACTTAACCAGGTGGGAGGCGGTGAGGCTGCGCCAACTACAAACAGAGACGGTGTTGACCCCGGCGCTCGCGCGCCACGTGTGCCCGGAACTCTTCGAGAGTGAGGTGTGCAGCATGTGTGCGCGGGCGACGGCTACCTTGGCCCACATCATGTGGGGCTGTGACAGTGTTGAGGACGGTGCGTACCCGCCGCGTGTGAGACAGTGTGTGGGCTCTGCGGAGCCGAAGGACCAGAGATGGGCCGTCCAGCAGCTCGAGGCAGCTCTGGCCCTGCAGAGGCGAAAGGGAACCCCTAGAGGGAGCCCGAGTAGTCCGAGCGGGGCCGGGGCACGGTAGCCTCGGGATCTAGGCCCGACACACGCCTATAGGACTGTAGACGTAGTGTAAGACAGGGGAGCACTGCGCCCTGCGTGGCCGGATTTGCTCTCTCCCATGCAGGACGCTTTGAATAAAGTCTTTTTTCTCTCTCTCAACCCGGTGGATCAGCCGAAGCTGATCTTCGACGCTCGAGCTGGCCAGTTCTCCCTCCCACTGCTCAACTGAGGGGTTAGAAATCCCAGAAAGTGAGGGGTTGAGCTGGCACTTCCACACCATGGGATACAGACTGCAGGGCGCTTGGCAGAATCTGCACTGCAAGTTGTATTGCATAGGCCATATGAAGTGCAGCTTGGTCGGATGAGGAAGCGCAAGTAGGTTCCGCCGGGGCTAATTAGAACTACATAGCTACTTCCCACCAATTTTGAGGACAGCTCATTTTCACTGTGTTAGAAAAAAAAGCCACCTTTCGGCCACAAGTTCGGTGTTAAGTATAACAATCGTAAACAAAAATATACTAAAAAAATCTAGCGCGCCTTTCTGGGGAGAAAGATGGTTGAAACGCGACTCTTTCTCCGATACAAAGGTAAACAAAACCCGCACTCCAATCAGCCAAAGTCCAAATCTCTGACAACTCTGAGCTAACCGAATGTGATGTTATGATTTTCTACCTGTTAGTGTGTGATTGGGTCATCTGAATGTGTTGATTCGGTTAGCTCAGCGTTGTCGTTGATTCAGGATGATCGGAATGGGGTCTTTTCATTTGTATCGGAGAAAGCTTCGCGTTTCGTCGTCATCATCATGCGCCCTCCCATTGTGAAAAGTTGGCTTTCCCGCAGTTCGTTTTTTTTCCGACACCACCACAAGTGCGACAAAGCTTGGCTTTAAAAGCAAGGAGAGAAAAATCGCACTGAGCCTTCGACACGCCACGAGTTGGGCATTTTCCCTCTGGCGTCCATCGGTTTCGCAGTGCCTTTCTGGCATTCGCGGGCTCCATCTCGGAGTGCGCACCTGTCCGAGTGCAGCCGTGTTCCGGTCTGCCCCTCCGTGAGCAGATGTGCCAGGCTGACGCCGTCCAGGACCAGGGCAGGAGGCAGCGTCACGCCGGCCAACTCGCACAGCGTCGGCAGTAAGTCCAGCACGCTCGCCGCCGCACCGCTCAACTGCTGCGATGCGCGAGAGTGGTATATATTGTAGGGGCGGTAGCAGTAACAAGATGCTGTGCTGCTTAGGAGCAGAGCCAATCGAAGTTGGGCTGTTATGCAAAGGGGGTCAGCCCACGCGCTCCCTTCGCCGGTCAAAAATCCCTGGACAAGCATCACTTGGAAACTTTCTGCTCAAGGCGTGGTCGTCCTGGTAGTCGTGCTTGAAGTGCACAGACCAGGGTCGATCAGTGTTGAGTAAAATATACGGGTAGCCACACCGAACACCGGTAGTTCAAATTATGTAAAAAAAACGGTGGACGCCCACACATCGGTGCTGTGAAAGTTTCAGCGTCCGGTGTCGATATAGTTGTTTTACCATTACGATGAAGACTTCATTCATTTTTTTTTTTTTTTCACCAACAACACAGCCTCACGAACTCACTTCGAATTGGCGACCACGAACCGCGGGTCGTCGTCCCGCACAAAGCCGCACATGGCTCTGGACCCGCGAAAGCTGTTGGGCCCCCCTGCGCTCCGCTTTACGTCTTCGATCCGGTCGCATTACGTCTACCCCATGCTGCGAGCGGCTAATGCGTACTGATACCGACACTATCGATAGTCAGTTCAGAATCAAACTATACATAGTGAGAAAAATATTGGTTTAATACCATTGACTATTTCAAAACTGCTATAGCAACACAGGTTTGTTCCCTTTCGCCTAATTACAAATACAACACTGCCAGAGTCGACTCTAAAGATTAAGTTTACAAGAACCAGCTGAACATTGAAAACACAGGACTAAGTGTTAACAAAGAAGTGACAGGGACACTGTTGGACTAGCAACTGAACGTTTATTACACAGGTAAAACATATATACGTGTTGTGAAGGCTTATCACATATGAAAATATAAACAAGGTCGAAAACGCTACCGCGGAAATGGGTCCTTGTCACCCCCGATGAACTACGTCTTCGCACATGCCTGCCTAAGGTACAGCTTTTCCTTTTCGGTCAGCAGTACCGACGTGCTGCTCACGCATGCACTGCCTTTTGCGTCTATCATAATGCTTCTATGATTTCTCTCGACAGCTTGTTTTTGTTTTTTCCTCTCATCTCCCTCTCATCTTCCAGGCAGTCTCGAACCTTCCGGTTACATGCTGCCATAAAGGCGTCGCTTGGAAGATGAGAGGCTGCCATAAAGACTTCCAGACTGCCATAAAGGCAGCCTGGAAGATGAGAGGGTCCTAGCGCTGTTCAGGTACGTGGACGAATTTTTAGTCCTCTGCAGTACAAACGTTTCGGACCAATCTGACGACTGCAATTGCGGACGGTGTGCTGCGCACTTTCAAGGGGAGTTGCAAGTCGCTGGTGTTCACGCACGAACTACCCCATGGAGACACTATTAGGTTTCTTGGCCTGCCTCTTGAACACAGACCTCAGCATGTCTGTAAATTGGCAATACGAAACCCGCTCAAGTAAAGGATTTCTTCCGTACGATTCCGCCTATTCAAAGAACGTGAAGAAGGGGACTAGTTTTCACGGCCCTCAAGTCAGCCGTTCAAAGGTCATGCCACCACCGGATGCGCGTCAGCTTCGGCAAGCAATCGGTCCGATTAAGGCAGGCAGGGTATCCCGACCTACTGATCACAGGTGTGTGCGAGTCCATTGTGCAAAGACTAAATCGCGAGAGCAAGGCAGAAGACTCGACGAACAACACTGAGGAAAGAAAGAAGGGCGCCGTGGTTCCGTATGTGCACGGCCTGTCCCACAATATAAAGTAAATAGCTGCAAGACAGGGTGTGAAAGTGGTGTGCTCAGCGCCCATGAAAGCATACACCATGTGCCGCTAAGTAAAAAAAAACGCTTCAGACGAGCGAACATGCAAGACGAATCACCGGACAAGATATTGTGAGTGCGTCGAAGGCCTTGTTTACAGCATAGCGCTGAGACCCCGTGGAAAAGAATATTCAGGCCGGTGCAGGAACGCAGGGCCAGTGGACACGCAGCAATTTTGAAAGCGGCGGCCACGTCAGGAAATCTGAGTACGCATTGCCGACAGTGCGGATGCAGCGCAAACCTGTTTGACATTGCTATCGCCGGAAAAAACAAAAACAAGCTGTCGAGAGAAATAATGGAAGCCATTATGATAGACGCATAAGGCAGCGCATGCGTGAGCAACCCGTCGGTACTGCTGACCGAAAAGGAAAAGCTGTACCTTAGGCAGGCATGTGCGAAGACTAGTTCATCGGGCGTGACAAGGACCCATTTCCGCGATGGCGTTTTCGACCTTGAAGGGACGTGTCTGAGGCAGCAAGTTGCTTGTATTTTCATATGTGATATGCATTCACCACAAGTATGTATGTCTGACCTCTGTAATAAACGTTCAGATGCTAGTCCACAGTGTCCCTGTCACTTCTTTGTTAACGCTTAGTCCTGTGTTTTCAATGTTCAGCTGGTTCTTGTAAACTCAATATGCACCAACTAGCCCAGCAACAAACTCTCTTCTATAGACTGTTCATAGGCAGCGGAGAACGTCGAGTTCTTTCCACGGAACCTCCCCTCACAGTAACGCCATTAAAAAAAAATTCTCCTCATCCCCTTACTCTTGTTACTAGATAGGGGGCGCAGGATGACCACCACTGACTCTCCCGAGCGTGTCCTTGATCCCGCCCATAATTTCCCATCATCTCGTGAGTGAGAAGGCGGCCATTCTCCCTCTAGTCAAGAGGCACATAGTTCAGAATGAAACGCTCCTCTTCCTTCTCTTCCTTCCTTCCATTTTCTACTAATCAAGGTCGCTGCGCCAGTGCCCCTTGCACCGTCGTGAAATTCAATTAAATTCAGTTTGTTTGTTTGAAAAGCGAACTGCTTCACTCTAAAAAGCCCGGGCCCCCGGTACATGGCATGCAACGTCGGCAAACAGTACTTCTTGAATACAAAGCAATGAAATATAAAATTACAAGAAATCATACCCCTTTCAATAGATAGTTTCTGATATAGTTTCTGATCACATATCAAATCATGTTAAATCAATTTATATATAATGATGTGCTCAAATCACAGCAGTGACCCGAACACAACAGGAAAAAAATCAACATAAATACAACAAACAAAACAACATACAATACATACGAATACAACAACAGAGAAAACATGTATGCAAATCAGAACTATGCAGGCAAAACATTAGCTGTTAAAGCAGCATGGACTCAAGGGTTTATACATAATTTGAATGAGACATTGGTTAATGAGACGATAATGAGACATTTGGTTAACATACACATACCCGGTGTCTTTATACAATGTACTAGAGGTGTTTTATAGACTTGAAAAAAGGGGATGAAAAAAATCTTTGAAATGATTTGATATCTGCGGCAATGCATCGCCTAGAATGAACCTCAGTACAAATTATATCTTTCGGTTTGTGTATGTTTAATACGGTTTATGCTTTTTGTATTTGTTTTCGTGTTTGTTAGTTGTCAGCTAATGGAAATTGCTGCATGAGGATAATGGCTCGTCATGTGCAAACTGATAAATGCTCACGCCATGTTTTCATCGTCATTTTCGGGAATATTCTGTGTTTTACATTGTTGAAACCAATAAGTGCTCATGCATGCACCTTCAATATTTTTCTTTCTGCAATATGCTGTGATTTGATGTGATCGAACTGTTAAATGTATTAACTGAACTGATGCATAGATGTGGGAAGGGGGCCGGGACCTCGTCAGGCGGTTTTTCTCCTTTAGCCCTGGTCTCTACTTAGACATGTACACTGTATAAGGAATAAATAAAGGAAAAAAATATACGTACATCAGTACATCAGTTCACAGGTTGTTTACAGCATGATGCTACCGGCAGTAAAATATACTATCATGTACTTCAAAAAATAAAAAAAAAATAAAAAGAAATAGGCGGGAACAGTGTCTGCAATAGGAATGACTGCCTAATAACACAAAAATTACTGCTTTCTATATCTAAATTTCGGGATCTCAACTTATTTAAAAGGTGTGGAACTGTAAGACGTAGCATTTGACGACCGTAATCAGTACAGCATAATGAAGTGTGAGAGAACTCTTGATTATAACCACTGTCGCAGTCAAGGTCATAGATGAAGGAGCTCGATCGTGATGACCGATGAGACGATAAAAATCTGGAATTTTCCCGCCGTTGATGACGATAAGCGGTGTAGTAGATAGCGAACGCTGAGTGACACGGACCACGCTTTTCCAAACGAACCTGAGATGCTGCGGATCGTGAATGATGAGAATGACGTCGCACCTCCGCCTGGATCTTAAGCGCAGGAAGAAGACACGAGGGAACCGCAGCTGTGAATGAGACAGTGAATGTAATGGGCCCGGGTCGTGTGCGACTATCCCCTCTAGTTCTAATCGGGGCGCTCGCGGTCGTCAGCGTGACCTGCTACACCGCTTATCGTCATCAACGATGGCAAAATCCCAGGTATTTATCTTCTCATCGCTCATCATCAGCTTCTTCTTCATCCATGACCTATAAACTGCGTTTATAATTCTACGATGGTGAAAGGGACGCTGGCGCAGCGCACCTTGGTTAGTAGAAGAGGGATGAAGAGAGGGAGGAGGAGTGCTATATGTAGGCCCTTTTCGTTTTCTCCGCTGAAATATTTTAGTGGGACTCTCCGTAGTCAGGGAACGATAAGAAACACGGCGACCGGTAACCAATGAACAGGAACCGCACCAACTAGAAAGAAACTAAAGATCTTGGATTATTCGCTGTGACACGAGTGGGACCCCGGGTGGCTCCCCAGACCCTCACGGTGCATGACTCCCGTGACAGCTGCTTTTTAGCGATCGACCATAGGCCCTAATATACTTCATGCCAACTCATTTGTGCCGATGACCGCGTGGGGTGCTGCAAGTGAGCTCACCTTTCCCGCTGGGATAGTCCCGGGCCACCAAGCGATCGCTGGTTCTCGAAGGCCGCCTTCGAAAGTGGTCTGCTTGCCGCAGAGGAACGGCCCGTTGCTGCCTCCTGCTTCGGGACGAGATTAGCCAGGGTGAAGGGAACGCTATAGTGAATTTAGCCGACAACGTACACTGCCATGATCATTCATGCACTACCAAGCACATGGTGCTCGCATCAACCACCCAAATTCGGGATATCACTGTTGAATGCGGTTGGCACAGGAATGAAGGTGCATGCGCCGCTGCACGCGCCCGACATCCTGCCGAACGACCGCTCTCCGGGCGGCCGCTTTGTCCCATGTTCACATTCATCCCTTCTTTCCGGGACTACCGAGGGCGTGTCCTAATGGCTCGCATGTGTCGCGTCCACCGGGCTATTCGGCAAAATTTTTTTGAACCGCAGACATAGGGGTCTTTTGAATAAAGTTTGCCGGCAATAGCTGTAACAGCGGTGCCTGACACCGTCGGCCACCAGAAACATCCGCATCGGGTTATTTATGGGAAGGCAACTTAATGTATCTGCCCCAGTGTTCACACAAGAATGGCAGCCATATGCGTTTCCAGAGGTATACTGGCCGGCTTGCGTTCGTATAGTGGACAAGATCTTGTCAACGATACGAACGTAAGCCGCCAAGGATGCTGCGGGTGGGAGGAAAGGGGGAAGGAGTGTGGCGCGGCGTCGCTGTTTCGGGCAGCAAGCACAGAAGCGCGCGATCTCTGCTCGCCTTCTGTCTTGCTGACCAGTGCGGCTCCGTTGTCCGAGGTGAAGAAGACGAAAGTGCTGTTCTCGATCCCGCTGCGCCGAAGCGTGTCCAGCAAGACACCCACGCTGCAGTCCAGCTCCTGAACCGCATCGCCGTACCTGCATTCGCAGAGCGCACATTTACTGATGAGCGTCCCTATGCCTCTTGGTCTTTTGGCACTTCTGTGTACTCACACTAGATTCTCAAAGCATTCTCTATCAAAGTCTAACAGCGGCGCACATTCTACGCGAATGCCGTCTCTGTACCTGTAATGTTCGTCGAGAGGTGGGACATTTGCGGCTGATTGTGCCCATATATGCAGGCACTATATAACTGCAGCCGCCCAAAATTCGCCTCGTGCAGTGAGGCAACCACAATTAATCGCCATTGTCTGGAGCCATAAAGCGTGGACGGCCGTTAATTCGAAGTGCCGGAACAGATTCCACACGGTGACCATACGGATCTTACGAGAACTTATACCTGTAACTAATAGACCAATTTATGACGTTCGAAGCGTACATATATAATGTGAGGGTTCAGTCAGGGACAAATGAAATGCGAACGCAATGATACAAACCTGAACACGCAAAAACAGAGAATGTGGTACGTGGAGAGCAACTAATTGTACTTTTCACGTGCATCGGGATTACCTTTTTTTTCTTTGCCATTATAATTGAACCATCCGCTAACTTGACTTACAAAAAAGACAACGCACATTTTGCGTGTTTTGGTTAATATTTTCGTATGTGCGTTCCACTTGTACGAGACAGTACCCCATCAATCAGTTGTTTTTATATTTATACAATGACGCGATTGTTTCTTCGAGTTATTTATTTCACACTCACAAAAATATACAGTCCCTCATTGCAACCCTCATTATGGAAACCCATATATAAACTGTCGTTATAACGAAGTCCTCTGGACAGGAAACTGGCCTCTTTATAAGGGGTAATTCTCTCAAAGCGGGTATACGATGTACTCTCATACGCATTACACTGGGGACAATGAAACACTTAGAATAAAGCGAGATTTCTAGTAAATCGATTTCGTTATAACGGGGGGTTTTCTGGGCAGTTCTTTTTTTTTTTTTTTTACTCTTTGTTCGCCTTAAAGCCTAATTCGCTGAAACAACATAAACGATCGGCAGCAGGTTACGCAGGGTCTTTGTCCGTCTGCGAAATTAACAACATTTAACATAGCGTTTCATGCGTGCAGAGCCACGCGTGAAAGCTTCTTGGTGCACTTTCGCCCAGCATGCAAACTGTGCTTGCTATTGACGTCATTCATTTCGCTCCCGCTGAGGCCTGTTTCAAGAGTGTCGGGACACGCTACACAACCTCGCAGCGTGCGGGTGAATTACGGGCCCGTGACTTACGCTCCTCTCTGACTGCGGTGTCTGAACTGTGGGGATGCGTAGACAGGTCCGTGTGTAGCATCCGGCGCCCAGTACAGGAAGAAAGGCTCACGGCGGGCAGCTTGCTTCTCGATGAAATCCACGGCCTCCTGAAAAAGCCGCCGACTCTCGTCACATATTGGAGAGGGTGCCTTGGGACAGTACAGCGGAGTGAAGTTAGCTCCTTTAGCGGTTCTGACACTTTGCGCACTGCCTCAAGCTGTCCGAATTTGTTTTGGTAATGGGCAGTCTCGGTGTAATGCCTCGTAGGGGTGCAGAACTATCGATGGCGGAAAAAGAAGAATCGGTAGCATTATTAAGGTCAACATGGAGTGTTCCCCCCCACCTGAGCGCGCGTTCTCAGCCGCTTGACAGAAGTATCCCTGGTATTCTGAGTCCTTCATCCACTCGAGCCTCCAGTGGAGGAGATCCTTGAAATCGATGTCCCAATTCGTATAAATTGCGGAATCCTCCCCTCAGCCAAGTGGAGGGAGCAAATGGAGTGGAAGACCGAACAGCGCGGGCGAAAACCGGCTGAAAAACGTCATACCTGGACTTTTCCTGCCGGATCGGTCCGCCTCGCCATGCTCTTTTCGCCGTGTTTCCCTGTGAATGATACTTAGTTCATGTTGTGGTAAGATAAACACTCATTTGACACTTTTCGTCATTAAAAGTTATGCACGAACTCCAAAAGGAGGCTACGTTATCATGCCGTATTCCTAAGCAGAATACTGCCACGCCGGGATGCTTGAAAACACAAGGAAGCGACAGCCGGGGTGGCTGTGCGTGATGACAGAGAATATACTACATTTACGTTAAATACTTTGTACAAAACCGCTCCAAGCGGTTTTTTTTTTTTTTTTGATCGACGGACGGATGTTTCACATTAGATTTCAAAGATGTAGGAAACAAGGTGGGGAATACTGCTGTACTTTGTCCCGGGATGTTTCGTTCCATTCCGGAAACCAAGTAACATTTGTTCCGGAAATACTTGTTTCGTTAATTACGCGTCGGTTTTCGTTTTCTTTCCCTATGGGCCCTCATGGACAGTGTTCAAAAAAACAGCTTTTTTGCGGCTAAACAAGGCGCCAATCCTGATAGAAGTTCGCTCCCGGCTAAGAGGCCAAACAGTATTCCTACAAAGTAACATAACCAAGACAACCCGATTACTTATTTTGCAAGTATACATGTCACGATAAGGTGATGTTGGTCGCGGAATTAAAAAAAACACAAAAAAAACACCACTCCGAACCACCACCGTGCCCTAACTTGCTTGTACTGCGGGGCCTAATTTTTTGCCCTAAATTCCGTGTGGCTGCATATTATAACCTGGCAGCAACTTGTTTCACTGAACCTCCAGTGTGCTCCAGTGATAGTCGGTGATAAATATAATGATGATACGAAAAATTAGGAGCGAAGAGTAAATTACGGCTCTGTCCGACTAAGGCGGAATGCTTAAATCTAACTGCTGCAACAGGCCAACGATTCATTAACACAAACGTTTGGTGATTGTAACCTAAAGTAACGTACTACAAGTAACTGCCTTGTCCAACTGGTTGTTAATTATAACAAGTTTGCCGTAGTATTTAAGCAGAATGCGCAACGCTACAAGGGAAAATCAATCGTTACTACGGCAGCCAATAATGCTGAACTACGCAGTAGTATCGTCTACATTTTTGTTCACAATATCTGCAGTGAGTACAGTAAGACGCCATTGTTGCGCAGTGAGAGCAATCGGGCGGACTGCAATAGGCCGCTGCCAAATAGGCGCACGCGTGTGGGACTGTGTAACTGGGCTTTCATTTTCGACAACGAACAAGGAAATTCGGAACAAAGTCCGCTTGTTGGTTTATTCGTGTACGGCAAAACATTCTCCATATACTTTTACAGCGTGAACGCTAGTTTTTCGCGCAGTGCACGTGGTGCTTTCGCTGGTAGATGTTTTATAAAACGATCCATTAGTGTTCGGCATAAAATGGTTTTGTGTATAAAAGAAACTTAAGGCAGAACCTAATATTAACATAAGGTCTAAAATCCCCCTAATTTGTTGCCTATTTAAAATAGCTTGCATGCACCCCCTTGTCGACGTCACAGTCACTGCACGGCGGAACTCTGTCGTGTAAAGCCAATTTAAGCTCCAAGATAATTGGACCAACAGCACGGGAAATTATAAAACCAACTTCCACTCATGTGCGAAAATTAAACTGCAAGCTAAATTTTCGCAAAGGCAACCGTGCGATCGTTCGCAATGCTTCCGACAACCCGCGCGGCCGAATGGTGTCCTCCTTTTACGTCATGACGGGCGCAACCCATCAGAGGCGTCAAAGAAGAAAAGCGCGCGTCTTCCAAGCACGGCCGCGCTGTTTTGTAAGATATTGCCACTTGGACTCATGTACGATAAATTTCATGTGCCTGCGGAATCAGCGCGCAAGAACTCCAGTAAACGTGCTTTTAAAGCACCTAACGCAAATTTTTGGAAAGGCTTCGTCAGCTTCCCTTAAGGTCAACATGGAGTGTTCCCCCCCACCTGAGCGCGCGTTCTCAGCCGCTTGACAGAAGTATCCCTGGTATTCTGAGTCCTTCATCCACTCGAGCCTCCAGTGGAGGAGATCCTTGAAATCGATGTCCCATTCGTATAAATTGCAGAATCCTCCCCTCAGCCAAGTGGAGGGAGCAAATTGAGTGGGCGAGCGACTCAGAATATGATCCTAAGGCACCACGACAAAAGAAGTGTCGGCACGTGTGGAGTCTATTCACTGCACAAATGTCCTTCCTTTCCGCCATCCCTTGAGTGCCACCAAGCGAATGGGTCGTCGCGCTGATTCGGAAAGACTTAGAACCTAGCAAATTTGTGAAAGTAAGTACGGTCACACACTACTTTTGGAAGCACTGTTAATTTACCCTCATTCGCAGTTCTTATCGCACGGTTCTGTTCTCAGGAGGTATATTGCATTCATTTCATCGATGGGACGCCGACAAAACCCAAACCAACACCTTTGCTGCAGCTCGGGTACACGAAAACGGTGTTCAAAAGAGAAATAGCGTCGTGGTGGCGGAGCACGCCCGGTCATGTAGAGAAATAGGGGTTGTTACGAATCGGCCCGCCGTCGGCTTTGTTTCATCACCCCTCGGCTGTGCGGCAGAAGCCTCCAGTACGTGCGCCTTTCGCGCAAACACCCCGTGTCGGTGACTCATGTTTTCATGCCTGGACAACCTGGGTCTCCGTTTCAAACTTCGATGGCGTGCCGACGCAACAGGACCAACGCGTTCAAGGACAAAAAGGCCCCGCGATCGCCGGAGTTCTCCTCTCTCCCGTCTCTTTGACTCTCAACGTGCGCCAATGCTACCGACTGCTCACGAACTCTGGAAAGACGCTTGTGTGTGTCTGTGACCTTCGTAGCGTGTGCACAAATCTAGAGGGAACGCTGTTTTGACCGTTGTGCTTTTGGATATAAATACGAGCGGCCCAAGCGCTGTAGATCATTCTTGTATGAGCAGTGAATCGTTGCTGTCACTCTGATCGAGTCCTGTACTGTTACCTCGTCCGTCGGGGCGTTGTTCTTTGGCTTTGGCTCACCTCTCGCTATGAAGTAAACAGTTACGTTAGCCTACGGCTTCTGGACTTCTTCACGGCTGCAACAGCGGCTGGCCGCTCGCGTTACACCACGCTACCACACGTATGTCGGAGGCGACGAGCTCGGCTCGGGTCGGCCCACCCGGTCGCAACAGGGTTCACGGCTTTCACACCGCCGCTGAAACGCAAAAGTTCTTTTAGGCAAGCAAACGGCCCGTGAAATATTGGTGTATGTAATAAGTTTGCCCTGTTTTGGAGTGGAGGAGGCACTCAGAATACAGCCTCAGAATCAAGCAGCAGGAGCAGGCTGCTACATGAGGGGAAAGGCAGTTGGCATACTTGTCTTTCTCGGCCAGATTGCCTGGCTTACATGGACAGTAGCACGTACAACGGTTCAGTTATAGTGGAAAGAAATTCGGTATAGATAAACTCAAATGAGCTGCACTGTATTTTATTGCATTTTGTGATTTGAAAACAGAAGCGTCAACACTAACTTTGTTTTGAACAGTGTAACACTGATTTCATTTTTAGTATGAATATATAATGGACATATTTGGAACTTTGACCGAGGTGACTACTAATTTATTTCATTCGCCAAAACATTCTTCCAAATTACAATAACAAAGTGTTGCTGATAGTGGTTTAGCGCAAGTTTTTTGGCGCTATCGCTAGCCGTCGACAGTTGCAAAACGATCGTTAGTGTTATCGGCAGCAAATGTTACTGAACTATCGTAGTAGAATCGAAATTACTACCGATAGCCTGTTCACACTATCTGTAGTGAGCGTACTGAAAGTTCTGCATCATTGTTGCCTCGACGTGAGAGCAATCGGGCGGACTGCAATAGGCTTTTTCATGACCACAGAGTCAGACAGCACGGGCGTGCCGACTCTGGCTGGTTAAAGCTCGAAGCTTTCTCCCATGCAACCTGAGTCAAGGCAAAGTCCAACATCCAAACTGCTTCGACCGTGTCAGAATGGCGCAATCGCTAGACATTTACTTACTCATAATGCGAGGGGACCCAGGTTCGATTTCGACCACGGGAAGCGTATCTCTCTTGAGGCGCTTGAGCGAAGTGCAAAGTTGGCTTTCCTGTAGAGCGTTTTGCGCGACGAACGACGCCATCAGTGAGGCATAAATAGCTTCGCTCTAAAAAAGAAAAACACTTGCGCCTTCCGATATGCGTTCCCATGCTCGACGCATCGCGCCAAATTTTCGTTCTGCCTATTTAATTTGGAGCTGCATGCACTCCCTCTTGTCATGTGCCTGCTGCATACACGCACGGCGACAGAACTCCAGTGGACGGGATGATTTTGAAAGCACCAAACAAAGAAAGTGCCAGGGTAATCGTACCTTCGACATGTAAATACGTACATCAATGTGGCAGCCTTTTTGCGTCACGGTAAAAAAAAAATTCCCGCGCCTTCCGCGAGGGGAACACGAGTAATGCAGAGCATTGGGGCCTCAGTCACTGGTTGAAGGCAGTGTTGCTTCCATCGCGTCTTCCGTGATGCTGGAGTAGCAGACACGAGTAAACGTGGGAGCGAGCGTCAGCCAAGGGAGGAAGGAGCAACACAGTGAATGAAGCACGAGTGCACGAGTCGCCGCTAGCGGCTTTATATTTGCAAGCGCGCGCGCAGGGCGGGAGAGCGGTACGGGGGGAGAGCGCGCATGCGCAAGCAGCGCGCGCTCTTCTACGCCCCACCGCGCTGCTATCACGCACCTGTTACTCCGACGATACACGGCCGGACTGGAGGAGCGGCGAGCACGCACTTTCATATGAAAGTGCGCGGCCCGCCGCTCCTAGCCCGGCCGTGGCCGAGACCGCGACGGAGCGTTCCGGGGGTGACGAGCCAACGGGCTGACTACGACGCATGCGCGCACCTGCTGCGGAC
>JABSTR010000218.1:0-37979 GCA_013339765.2 Haemaphysalis longicornis
CGAGCCCTCCCTGCAATGTGGAGCCCTCTGAATTGTTATCAACAATGGAGAGGTGCTAGCGTGTTGGCAAAGCGGCAGCTTACGGTTGTACTCAGACTATACAGGCAGGGCTGTTGCAAGTGCTGGAGCATACACATGCCGAAGGTCAAGCCCGTGAGCGCAGATTAGTACCCGGCGTAGACACGCGCACGCCTTTAGTAAGCTGTGATTATTTGAGTAGGCTGCCGCCCACCTAATTGTGTTGTTAGCCCTTTTTTCGAGTGTACATATTGCGAACGCATTGTCCTATTTTTGAACTTGTTTGTGAATATTTGTTTATTTCATACCTGGAGGCTTAGTAGATACAAAGTGACTGGAGATATACACAGGAAGCTAGTTTAGCATCCCCGATATAGTTTACCATGGTAGATATAGACATGGCGCCCCGGCTGTTAACGAATGGGGCACCGTAAATGCAATGAGCCACCATTACATGCGTTCTTCCAATGTCCTTTTTTCCAGGGCGTGTGCTAATAATGGTGAAGTATTTTCTGAGTCCGTGGCATGTGGAGACGTTGGGTTTGTCCACATGTCCAAAATCATCGACAAATTTTCTTTGTGCGTCTTTGCTCTCTCTCTTACATATGACTTGACACGCACCTCTCCGCATTTCCATGCAAAGCTAGTGCAAATATACTTTGAAAATTTTCCAATAACTAATACTGTGATCTGCATGCGTTTTATTTATTTACGTATCATTGCAATGTCCATAAAACACGTTTCTGAGGTGTTGGCGATAACGGATACAGTATATCCACGTTCCTGAGCCAATAGTCGTGACATTTGGTGATGTCGGGGATGCGTGTTTTTGGTAAATTTGGGCTTATCATATTATAGCTCACCTAGCCAGAATTTTGCCCAAACCTTTTTTGAGCTCAGTCAGCTTCCCGTTACATAAAGAACTTCCCTGTGAATTTAGGCCCCTATTTCAGCAGTCTTGACCGTTTTATGCTTATTCTTGGGCTATTTTCTGCGATCTCTGTACGCTCAAGATGCCGCTTATCGACCTCTTGAGTTACTAAAGCTCTCGCCTCAACATGTTGGGTAGCTTCGTACAAACTGCTATACTGGTAGCATCCGCCCATGGATCAAACGTCCATCGTGCAAACCGGCATTATGCGCCAGCTATAGTATACCCGCAGCGTAGCTGTAATAGGTATTTAAACGAGCCTTGATATTTCTTCTATCTTTATGCAATTCACAATAGCAAACTGGTACAGTTGAATTTACAGCGATTCCATGAAAATGCAAATTACTTAGCGGTAACCGAAGCCAGAAACGCCTATTTAATAACTGTGAGAACAATCCCACTGGGCATTATACTGAATGGGGAGACCATGCCGGATATGGCGGGACCTGTCGCTAAAATTGTGGTCCCTTAAGTGAACTGATCCATTTGTTGAAAATGGAGCCCGTATTTGTAGCTCCCTTACATCTGTGGCCCAGTTACATTTCACTTGCTTTGTTTCTAAAAAAATCAGCAGAGTTCCGTAATCACTTACGTAGCAGTTATAGCATGGTGTTCACTGTCGCTGACGTCACCAGTTTAGTTGTAGCCTCTGCTTCGAATTGTAATAGGACCATCCCACCGTCATTTCTTGGCGACGGCACAATTCCACCATATCGAAGAGACAATAGTCACATCGCGCCACACATTCGAACCCCTGTGCCACGGACCGATTGGGTATTGTCACAATCATGAACTGCTTTTCAAAAACATTATCCGTGGCTTAGCTCGGCTATGCCAGGATATACGTACGTGAGCTAATGTTCAGATAGTAATTCTTATCTTTCGTGGTTGTCTTAAGATTAGCTGATTATCTGCTTACTGCTGTTCAAACGATTTATAATCCAATCCAACCCGATTCAATCCAGTCCAGGCCAGTCTCATTCCTTTCGCAGTGCAGTGCAGTCCAGTCCCATAAAGTTCAGTCACTGCTCTTCACGCATGCGCAGTGCGGCTCTCAAGGAGCCACGCGAAACATCTATCAAGCAGCTCCGTCGCAGCTCAGACTTGCCTACTGCACAACGGAAGCGCAAAGTGGGCACGTGCTGGTGCCAGTGCCTCTGCCGCGGCTATGACGTCACTGCATCCGGAAAGCGCAGACCAGCGAATGTGCGGCCCCCAATTCTCTACACACACCCCCTACTCCAATTGGATTGGATTTCCAATCCAATCCAATACACGTTAGTTTAATCCAATCCAATATTTAATTTAAATCCAATCGAATCCAATCCATAATGCTCCTCGCGCTTGCGCAGCATGGCCCTGAAGTTCCACGCGAACTTCTCAATCTCGGCATGTGTAGCTTACGCTACAAAAAGCATTGAAGGACTCTCGTTTTCTGTCCTGAATCCTACAGAAACCACATTTCTGGGTATATTTAGTATTTTCACCGCGGGAACAAACTCGTGAAGGATTTTATAAACCTAAAACAGTACATATCAAAAAGAAGCTTTCGCACGCCGCAACTTGGTTTGTGCCAACGCTTACAAACTTGATGAATTCCTAAGAAGAGCCCTTTTGGGTATGAGTACACACTGAGGGGGACAAAAAAAACTGTCGCCAAAGTTTTCCAGCCATCGAAGTAGAAAAAAAAGAGCAATCCTAATTTGGAAAGAGGAATGATCAGCGAACGTGTTTACCGCACGTGTTTACCACCAGTATTCGCAGTTATACAATTGAGTTACCAGCCAAGTATAATATATATTTATTTATTTATTTATTAGTATTTACTTCAGATTTACTGCCAGCCTTTGAAAAAGGCCTTTGGCAGGAGCGGGCAGAACAAATAAAAGAAGGCCTGCAAAAAATACGCATTATACATGCATAACAGAAAAGCATCCACAAAGCAACCGCAACAATGAGCGGGAGCAAAATAAAAAAATATGGGATTGCGAAATCAACAAAGTGAACACAGGTACTATCGGTATCTACAAACTAAACAGTCGGCAGTTCGACAACAACGAAAAAAGCAACCCATGTGGTACCAAGCCAGACCTATACTGATAAAATAATTAATAATATACAAGACATGAATGGAAAGAGCAGGAACAATCCTAATTGTACAATGAGGACACTGTAAATAGTAACAGCACCGAGGTGCACCGCAAAAACGAAGCAGAGCTAGAATGTAAGACAAAAAACACATCAGAGCGACATTATTGTTTCACAATCACATGTCAGTGGCTGATGTCGCGATACTAGGAAAGCGGAGTGATGAAGAAAAGATAAAAAAAACTACAGATAATCTGACAATGCTTTGGCAAAGGAATTTAGTGTACTGCAATCAATAACATTGGGTGGAAGTCGATTCCATTCGCGCGTTGTTCTCGGGAAAAAAGAGTTTTTAAACGTGTCTGTTTTACAGCTGAAATCCTTTATCTTTTTCGTGTGGTGTGATCGCGTCTTGTTGAATATAATCTTGTTGAAATTTATATTTGGGGACTTAGGCAATAACATTGAATGGATAATGAAAGAAAGTATAAGCAAAAATTTTACTCTGACTTTTTTCTAGCATGTTTTTTTGGGATGCTTTTCTGGCATTTTATAAGTCCTTGTTGGAATTTAATAAAGTGGGGACTTGAGGAATCAACATTCAACGGAAAATGCAAGAACGTATGAACAAACATTTTACTCTGGCTTTTGTAGCACGTCTATTCCAGGTGTTTTTATGCTTTTTATAAAGTTGTAATTTCGGATCTATTTCAAACCGCTTGTCTGAGTTTGCGGAAATACCAATTCCAAGGAACCAAAATATGTTTATAAAATCGGCGCGGCACTGAAAACGAATCGGTGATGAGTTGACGGTACTAGTACTTGTTGTTGTCGGGGATATCGATACGAATCCCAGATTATTGCAGCAAATTAGCCTGATTTTTTGCAACTGCTAACAACTTTCATCCGAAGGGGCAATACCGTATAAAATTGCGGAAAGTCTTCACTACTTTGTAGTTTCATATTATGCCTAGTGCAATGTGTAAAATATAGGATTACTATATAAGACGTGGGTCAATGATTTCTTCAAAGAAATGATTGTATTGATTTAATTTGATTTTTTTTCTTGGCAACAACCAAGGGGACGCTGAGGACTAAAGGCGAATGTGGCCTGACAGAAGCGTCAGCACCCAAAACATTTTAATTTAGCGCGCTATCAATATAGAACTCTACGCAAAAATAACGGGTTCAGGATTTACTAAGTGATTGAAAAATAGGGTAAATTGAGTCGGGAACGTAAGGGTATTGACATTTGAACCAATCAAGGCCGCCAATTATCGTTTTCTTCTGATGGTGCTTTTGAGAAGAGGTCGCAACTATTTATCAATGAAACTTGCAACGACTTTCATCAGCTTTTACAAAGTGGATATGTTATACCTGCAGAGATGTTTATTTTCTTGACTTAACACCCCAAATGAAGTAGTCAAGTGCGCATTGCATTGCTTTATTTGGTGCATTCAGGGATGAGATTCAACGGTTGTCCATTTCAGTACATTTCGTTTACACTTTGGCACTCCGTAAAATTCTCAAATAAAGTTAGAAGTCCCTCAAAAACTTTCCGTCGTAACGCTTTACACGAAGAAAAAGCAGCATAGCACAGTGTACAAAAGCAGTGAGGAAGACTCTGGGTGTGTTGTCCCGGTCACGCCTCTGCCCAACGTCTTCCAAAGTGTATGTTTCGTTTTTTCTAGGTATGTATCATATCCACAGCAGAGAACTCTTTTCAGTTATATTGCCATTAGGCTTAATTATTTTTGGGTTGATTCGGTTACAAAGGAAAAAATGGTGGCCATCCCGCCGTGAAAAAGTCGATAACCAGCGAAGCTTTTGTGAAACACTCCACATGCTGATAGGCAAGCGCATGAAATTTTCCACGTCGTCTCGACGGGCTTGTCGCCTACGCGCTGCATCTCTGGCATGGATCCATGATCTCTGGCCGCAACTGCTGGGTCCTTCCTAGCATGATGCACGCGCTCGCCCTTGAATGATGTGAACCCCTGTTTCCAGGGCAGATGCAAGCACAATCTTTACTAGGAACACGGGAAGAGGGGGGTCTTGTTGGCCTTCTCAGATGGAATTACCTTTCCATATGCAAACATCATGCCTTATCATGCCGTCATGCGTTTCTTTCTTGTTTTGTTGCGGTTTTTTTGCATGTGAATACTAAGCTCTAGGCTGTATACCTGGTTAGCCTACAGATAAAGAGCTCCCTACAGATTGCAGAGGGTCGTCCTGAGATTTCTTTTGTGGGTGTCGCGTTTTTCTGCTCTTCCTTTCATGATGCGAATCGAAGTCTAGGCCGGTTAATAGCCAGGCAGGCAATAGCACTAAAATTTAAATCCCTCGACCACCCCTGGGTGATGAAAAAACTACAACGAGTTGCTGTGATCGCAAAACCGACAAATAAAGGCAACACCGGCAAATGATGGCTCAATATCATTGTAGGCGGGCTCGGCCACGTATTTCAAGGTAACTCTCTCTCTTCCCTCTTTTTTTCGCCTGACTGCGCCGTGACCATGCAGGTATAAAGCGCTGCCCGCTCCGGAAAAAAAGAATTATCCCGGATACCGAAAAGGCTACGCTATAAAGGTTCAGCCGTGCTAGAAAGACTTTAATGACATAAATAGCACTGCATCACCATAGAATAATCTGGCCGCCCTGGTGTACTAGATTGCCCCGCCAGCTCCCATGACTGACCAACTCAACTCTCGGCCCTCAGACCCTAGCAGCTGAAGAGCACCATCCATGGCGGCGGTGAGAACAAAGATATAGCTGAGGGTGCTAGGAACCTCCTGGTCTAGACCGGCAGCCATGGGAACTTTACCTCCGGCAACGTTCAATGTACGCACCCTGTCCGAAGAGAAGAAAAGGACACTGGTTGAGATTTTTATTACATAGAGAAACAGGAGGAAACATGCACAATTTTTTTCAGAATTAACGAGAGAGTCCGGCTGTTGTGATCAAGATAAAGAAGCGATATTGGTTCAAGAGTACAAGCCTATGCGCCAAGAACAAGCTATAATGTAGACATGCGGACAGCTTCTATGGGGATGTGGAATCAGCAATGAGGATGACAACATGGCAGCTCACGATTGTGATGCCACATTTTAACGCAAAGATCGATTAGAAGCAACTGGAGAAGGGTCAGAGGGAAATTTTGGAATCGACAGTCGAAACAGTCGAAGAGATACACTCTTGGGATTTGACGAGACGATTGAGGTAAGGTTGAATAAACGCTTTCTTTTACAAAAGGAGTATTCGGACATGCGCATGGAAAAGATCTGGTAGTATAACAACAAATGAAATTAAATTCCTTTATGTGACAACCCGGCTATCCAGCGAGACGTAGGGGGCTAAGTATGATTCGGAGCAGCGATCATAGACTGGTAAGATGCAAGCTAAGGTGGAATCAGAAAATGGAAAGGGGGAAACTCGCGAAAAACAAAAAAAAAACATTCCAATGGAGGCTTTCAGGGCCTGTTTGAATGAGTTTAAAATGACTCTTCAAAACAAATGCGCGCGTCTAGACGAGCAGAACAAGTTCTGTGCAGAGAGGCTAAATGACAACTCATCGTCCTAATGAATGAATCGGCAGATGCTGTGGAAGAAACAACATGTAGGAAATAAACTGAGAAACGAAACACTCAGAAAACAAACGAACTAACTGCTAAACCTAGAACAACAAAATGTCTAGTGTAGTAGATAAGATTGAATTAGCCGAAGCTGTCGAAACTAGTTGACTGAAGTAACACAAACGACATTCGTGCATTGAAATGGTAGTGATTGAGGAAGTGCTGCAACATCTAGAAGATTAAGTGCTACTAAGAGAAAGGTAGCCGCCGGCAAAGACAGGATATATGCCCACAGCGACAATCAGGGGATATTACGGACTTCTTTACACAGTATAACAAATGTAGAAAACGATTTTACACCAGGCTGTGCGCAAGCGAATTTGGGCTAGGGGCTAATCCTGGACACGACTCAACTAGTGATGGCCCGCTAGTCGCTAAAGAGGGTGTATAACGACTCTCAACGGCATGAAAAGAGGAAAAGATGTTGTTGATGACGGCAGATCTGTAGCTCGTTTAAAGGAGAGAGGATGCATTGTACTGGAAAAGCTTGCTGTACTATTTTAGGAATGCTTCAAGACTCAAAAAGTTCCCGAATAGTGGGAGAAAAGACCTGATTATTCAGATTCCTGAAAAAAGATATCTCAGGGCCACCAATTATTAAAGACACATTACCGTATTTTTGGTTGCGCACAAACTTTTTACAAAGTAATAGTTACCCACGTACGCGACATCCGGGATATCCAACAGTCGGAAGAGCAGGCTGGGTTTCGAAAGTGCACTAAACCATGGATCAAATTTATTTGTCAATCAAGTACATAGTAGAAATCCTCAAAATACACGAAACCACTTTCCATGGCGTTTATAGACAATGAGAAAGGGTTTGAGCCCGTACTCACCGCAGGCAGTGCTAGAAGCACTAAAGACCTAGGAATAGGGGAGAGCTACATAGATCATCCAGAAGACAACTATAAAGAAAGCACGGGCACAATAACCCTCCTAAAGCAGAGTTATAAATTACAGATCCTACAGGGAGTAAAACAGAGAGATACCATCTCGCCAAAAACAATTCACAGCTTGTCTGAGGGGCAGTTTAGCTAGCTTGAAGTGGGCAACCATAGGATTAATGATAAATGGGAAATATTTCAGCCATTTGATGTATGGCGAACGACATAGTATTGCTTAGTGAAACCGCAGAACAGACGCAAACAGTGCTTGATGACCTACATTCAGAAAACATGGCCATGGGCTAAAAATAAATACTAATAAATTTAATGTGTTGAGGAACAACCATGCTAAAAATACGTCCTGTTCACCTTAGGAAACGAAACGCTAGAAGAAGTAAATGAATATAAGTACCCTTGGACAATTTGGCAAGCCCCTGAATTCTAGCCACGAGAGACAAACAGCAATCCAGTGCAGAATAGGCATGCGATGCCGAGCACTCGGCAAGCAGTCCAAAGTAATAAAAACATAAGCTACCTCTGCCACGCCCCAAAGAATCTATAACCAGTGCATACTGCCGTTTACGACATACGGAGCTAAACCAGCCTTACTAAACATTTCGAACGTAAACTAAGGGAGGCTCAACAGCCCAAGGGATAAATAATCTTGGAAGTAACACTCAGCGAAAGCAAAAAGCCACGTTTGATCAGTGAACAATGAATTGGCAGAAAATATGAATGTTCAACCAAAGAACAGGAAATGCACTCGGGCTAGTTGTGCAGCCAGAAGTACCGACAACCGGTGGACACTAAGGGCAACGGAGTGGATACCAGGACATGGGTCTAGAGGAAAGACAAGGCCATTCACCGCATGGAGGGCTGAAAAAAAAGAAATGCGGCAGGGCGTAAACTGTGGCCTCGAGCAGAGCAGAGCTGGAGCAGCTGGACGTTAACGGGAGTGGCCTTCGCCCTGCAGTGGACCTGAGTAGGATGATGAGGATGATGGTGATGATTATAGATTATGACGAATGAAGAGAAGAGCGAAACAACAAGCAAAGATAAAATGACGATTGAAGAATTATGATGGACACGTTCGGCACGTAAGCACAGCTTTCTAATAATTGCAGTAAAAGGAACCATTTGCAGTACTCTTGAGTTTTGCTGTTCCCGCATGGTCGCTGAATACGAAAGACATATTACAATATATAAAATTGTACTGGCACTAGAATTATATCATAGCATGTCAACGGGGTCATTCAATTACCAGAGAAGAGTTGCACGCTTAAAATCTATTTCACCGTTACGACCCATGCAGTTGAAGAGATGCACTAAATTTGAAACTTCAGTTTTCAAAAGTGTTTTTTTTTAACTGAATCTTTAAAGCATCGCACGTACGTAAAATTTTGTTATATAACATCAAAAACTATTCCATAGTTTAAGAAAATAAAAAGAGCAGTTGAACGTTTGCAATTTTTTTTGTTAAATTGAAACATTAAATAGGTTCTTGACGAACAAAAAAAAAACATTTTACCATCCAAGATAAAATTGGGTTAGGAAAAGTGGTGATATAACGACATACTAGAAGCAGTCTAACCTGCGAATAGGGGTGTCGGCGCTGCTATAGTGGCCTGAATAGTCCCCTCCCTAAAAGCAGGCCGCATCATTCTTCCACGAGTAGAGTGAATTAAAATATAGAGTGGTTCAAACGCCCCATAGGCCCATGTATTAATAAATAGAGGCAAAAAAAGCGTCGAACCGGACCATGTAAATACCGATGTAAAAAATGTAAACTAATTGCAGTGCAAAACAAGCTTCAATCCTACTCCAAGGCCTTAGTTTTCGTTGGGTTCCAATGTAAGGCCTCCTTTTTCGAGCATGTCAGAAAGGTATTTGACATCTCTATCCATAAATCAAAGCTTGTTCTTCAGAAAAATGTACAAAAGCTACACCATTCTTTCCCCTCTGCGTGGCCATTCTGGCCATCCGGCGAAAGTGGCCTGGGTTCGTCCCTATTAAGCGAAGCGTGAACTTTTTAAGTAGCCCGTAACTACATAGGGCGTCATGCCACGTTTTTAAAAGATTTAAATAATGACAAATTTAAACGCCATTCTGTCCAAAACAATTGCCTGTGGTGTCTATCGCACTCGACGCAACTCTATATGTTGATTACATCTGGAAACTGTTGTGGCATGTAAAATCAGCACAATAGCTATTTTGTGAAAAAAAGAAATGTTTGTAACAGATTGTAAAATTTCTTGACGGCGTTAGTCGCCACGCCACGGTTTTATTTTTTTAGGTTTATCTCTATAATTAAATTGTTTTTTTGCACTTTATGTAACATATCCAGATTTGACTTCAGAAAAATGAACATAAGCGTGAATCAAGTACTGGATTTTCTGTTTTCTTTCCATCTATACAAAACACACCAAGTAACCTTTTTGCGTCCCCGGTGATTAAGATGGCCATGAAACGAGTGTTGTTGTAGGAAAACGTAACGCCATTTTAAAGGTGTAACAAAGCTATGCCCGTCCGTTTACAACAGAAGTTCGCGGTGTACATTATTTAAATAAAACAATTTAATGATGACGCCGTTTCATGTGAAACGTATCTGCCATGGTGTCTATATGTGCCTTATTACGCTGCATCTCCTATACTCACCAAACGGCATGTGCAAACTTCTCAAATTTTAGGAAGCGACCTGAGACAGCACAATAAATCATAAACATTTAGAAACCTCGACATAGAAAAATTGTCAATTAGTGTAAGATTGCCGGAAAATTACTCAACGTGACGGCGCCGAGTCACATACAACTTACACGGCCGATCAGAAATAGTCAAGAACGGCATTTAATTTATCTATAGTTACTAATGGCAATTAAGCTTGCTTTATGTCTTATCAGATGTCGGTCGGTCGAAGGCGGTAAATGAAAGTAGAACATACAGATAACCGCGGCACGTCTTGCGCAGCCGTGCAGGCGAACCAAATGATCATAACCCGAGTACAGCCTGGGGTGATCTTTGTTATTCATTTAGCGAATTCTGGGTGCAATTAGCTCTATTAATCAATAATTTGGTCACACAAACAATACTTTGCACTTTCATTTTTTTGTTCTTATTGCCAAGAACAAGAGTCGTCTCCGTGAGGGAAAAAACACCCACAACGGTATACGTCTTGCGGAAACGACGAGTTCATGTCTGCGTAGCCTGAAGACAGTACATGCGAACGTTACGGGCTAACGAGACCCGTTCTTTTTAATTTAATCACATGATTTGCTTCAAAAATATTCCGCACATGGAGTTCTTCAATGCAATTTTAGCAAAACCAGAAGTTTCGTTCATTTTTAGTTCGCAGCTTTTCTCGCCTTCGATGCAACAGAAACAAGCGTGCGATGTTGCTTGGATCTCTGGCATTGAAGCTTTTTATTCGTGGTTCTAAACTTTAATGCCACGCCCTTCGTGTATTGTCGGACCTTTCCTTGATGCTGCGTGTGTTCCTTGGGTTTTTTTCGCTTTATAGCAATAACTTAGACCCATTGCATAGCTAACGGCTGCGCCGATAGTTCCCTGAACTATGTGTCCGGTTATGTACGTGTTTGCAGTGGCCAGGGACCCTGCAGAAGTAAATTCCAGCCAGTTTATGGCAATGTGTTAGTATGTGTCTTTGTTTCTCTTCGCGCTTGATGCTATTTTTAAATGTGTTGTGAGTTGCTTGTTTAAATGGCCCGCCCCTTCACGAACAACCGCACAACATAGGCCAACTCAATAATTTAATTGCACAGCCGCTTGTACAAGGTGACCTAGTCGCTTTTTTTATGCCTTAATGTAAAAAAATAAAACTTACGGCTAAACCAAGGTTCCCACCACAGGCTTTGCGTAGAAGACCAGTACTGTACCCGCTGCGCTATAATGGAGGGGTAACGTAGGCAGCGCCACTACACGGTTCAACCCCGTTTTTTGCCTCAAATTTTGGGGCCATTTGAACCGCCCTATACTTGTAGTTTACTGTACCACGAGGAACCGCGCAGTATTGTGGAAGAGGAATACAAGAAAAGGTACGAGGACACTTCACGATTCTTTTGGTGTTCGAGTGTACAATAGGATCTCCTTCAGATCACCTAGAAGAGTGGCGAATTACTCGTATTCAGTTTGGAGCAGCATCGAGCCCCTTTACACTCTCTGCAACATTTCGACCCCTCCTCAGCAAAGTTTTAGAAGACAGCAGAGAAACAGCGGAACTCTTAAAACCATCGTTATGTGTTGACGGTTGTTGACAGGAGGCGAAAGTCAAGAGGAGGCGATACGGAATTATCAAAAAATTAACGATATTCTAGCAGATGGAGGAACGCTACTACACAAGTGGTCCAATAAATTCTGACCAAGCACAGAAATGTTTTTGGCAGCAACGAGAAAGAAATTAACGCACTGCACAAAGACGAGGCGGTCCTGTTATTGAGGGATAGAAAGGTTTTGGCACTGCCCGAGCTTACGACGATGACTTCACTGGGCATATTACGGCAAGCGGCTCTAAAATTCCTGCGATTGCTTGTAGCGCAATCCACTTTGTTGCTTGTATTTTGTTCAAAAATGTATTGTTGACTTCATGTTGACATGAAGTGCATCGTCGTCATCACAGGCAATGAATAAAACCTTTCGGTCCTTCGATGGTACGATGCTTCGTCTTCGTTCAGTGCAGCCATTTATTTCTCATTGCTGTGAAGTATCTTCTGTAGTTGATCAGAAAAAGTTTACCACTTCTTTTGTTGTATGCCTCCATCTACTAGGATCTCTTTACTTTTTTTATGAAAGCGTACACCTTCCTCTTCACTTTCTGCTCCTGTCAACAAATAGTCAACTTCGAAGGATGATTCACTTAATGTTCCGTTGAACAAATATTCAACTTAGAACCATGATTTCAAGAGTTCTGCAAGTTTTTTTTTGTCTTCCAAACCTTTGCTGAGGAGGCATCGAATGGTTGCAGAAAGAATAACGGTGCTCGATGTGGCTCCGAACGGAACAGTGCATATGTTGTGTATTTCAGAAGTGCAAACTTGGAAGAGCTATCGAATATCTCAGTTGGTGCGTCTAAAAGAATTTACATTATCGGAGTAGATGGTACTGGGCACTACTACTCGCGCTATTTATCTGTTAATTACCAGGATAAATCTGCTTTAAGACTGGAAACTTTCTCCAAGTGCATGTCTCTTCTCACGGCGCAAGTTACCAGAAGAATATATGTCTTCCCCACACTTTCTTTAACCAGAAGTCGTCTACAAAAGTCAGTGCCTAGATGTCAAACGGACGTGGCTTGTCGGTCCTCTGGAACTGGTGGTGTAGAGGCAGAACCTGAGTTTGCCTAGTATTTTTTGACGCGTTCTGCATCTATAAATGATGAATTTGATGCTCTGATGGGGCTTTCGTACTAAGCATCGCTCGCGAAGTTCTATCAGGACGTCTCGGGCACCGCTAAGCAGAAGTCTATGCTGAGTAGCGTAATTATTAAGTTCGTCGAAGTGCTCTTGGCCGGTAATATAACGGGGTTTTTAGTTTCTTCGATGACTTGTATATTACAAAATCGTTTTCTTGCACGCATTAGGCCGTTGTCGTCAAAAAAGGATTTACGTGTCCTGATAGGTGAAGTTTCGCAAGTACTCGGTGTTTTTAAATAGGCGAGTTCTTGCTTGTGGTGTTTTCGGTTGCTCTGTTTTGATAAAAAGAGCAACAGTGGCTTGAGTTTTTGTAGAGTGACGGAACCCTTGGGACGTTCACCTGTCTTGAAACATAACCATAACACGCATAATAACTTCTATCAGCTAATACACGTCGCTGAATTTGCGAACGTGTACTTCGTTGGCTTTGAGGCTTCGCGTCTAACGGGTTAATATAACTTGTGCAGAATTTGACGAAAAAAAGCCGTGATGAACGCTGTGAATTTGATCAGGCCATGCATCCAGAGTCAGTCTCAGCCACTCAGGACCTATTCACCATGGTTATCTTAAATGTAGCGCTTTTAGCCCCCAAACTCGGGTGAATTAATAGGCAGAATTATTTGACATACGCCAGTGTTTCAATAGTGAAGGATTGGATTTTCGGCGAATTCAAAAGACGCAGTTAGGAACATCGATTATATGGAGCTTTCAATAGCTCTCTAAATGGTTCAAACTACCAGTGATCCATTCCAACTAGATTGACAAGTCCGCCATGTACCAAATAGTTGTAGTTCCGTAGAAGACGTCGCTGTTCAGGTATTCGCCAATTCTTGGGGCTGCAAGAGTTTCCATAAGTTCCGGTTTCGGCACCCTCATCTTTTGAATTGGCGGACTCTCGACGTTGGGAACAAAAGCGTAGTTTCTGCTAATGGGGTGTGCTGAAGAAACAGATGTCCACCACAGCGCCATTGGCTTGAGTACTCGCATCAGGGAAAAACGTTTACCTCCTCGTTTCCAGGTACTAATTTATCATGCCAACAAAACAGTTGGAGGTGGATTCTGATATCTTCTAGCTTGTTAACATTATTCGTCAAATTTGACCATTCTGCCTGCATGAGCGAAGGGAGAGGCACATGCCAACTGATATTTTCTGTCCAGAGCCACCGAAACAGCATTTTGACAGTGCCGACGAGTGCACATATCACTCCAAGCCGGTCGAAAATTCGTGCAAATTGATTTTAGCAGAGTACGCTTTATTAATGGTGTTTTTCCCCAAAAGGTATTGCTGACTTTATACAGACCAGTGGTGCTTAGTTACCACTCCGGAATTGGAATGACTCTAGATTCATTCAACCTGTTCGAGATGCCGGAATGGAATGGGAATGGAATGAGGAAAATGCTCGTACGAATGGAATGGGAATGGAATTAAGCGCCTTTTGTCCGGAATGGAATGGGAATAGAATGGGGATTTTTAGACGACAGCGATGCATTGCTGGCGCCTTCTGGCTCTTTAGCCTGTGGTGACGACTGCGTCGGTATATACCAAACGGAGCTCCGGCGACGAAAACGAGAACGCATACCTGGCATCTCGAGTAACTGAATCCGCGCAGCCTGCCGCAGCGCGTGTGAAATTTAAGCGCAAGCGCGTCTGGCCAGTGGCGCCGTTAGGTCGGCTCTTGGTGCTTCGGCAGGCTCTTTGAGGCATAGCTTTCTCTGTGTCCGTGGCGCCGATGGCCGACTGGCGTCTCTCTCAGTGGCAGGCGCCGTGTGGCCAGGCCAGCAGGCGGGGAACAGCATCGAGAAGCAGGGGGGAAGACGAACGCCACGCATCTGAATTGCCGCGGTGTTTCTGACCGCAAGCTCACACTGCGAAATCCTGGAGCTAACAATATAAAGCGTTCGCATATGAAACATGAAACAACGAGTCTGCTTGGCGTTCTCCTTCCACCCTCCGTACCCGACGCGCAATGAAATTGTAAGCCGCCCTGGTAGGCATCCAGCGGGAATACGGCGCCAACATGTCGACCATCTGTCCGTGTGTTGCAGCGGGGCCTCGGGGTTACAGAAAATGAAAACCAAGGCACCAAAAAAAAAATTTTGGGTGAGGGACATCGGGGCCCGGCACCAGCCATAAGCGTAAGAAGTGAGCTTCGGATATGTTACTGAGCCTTCTACCTCCACGCTCTGCTACGGCGGCTATGCTAGTGGGTAGTTGGGATACACAATTACACTAGATATTATATAAGACAATGCAGAACACACAGCTGCCGAAAGGCGTTTGTTTGTAACAGTTCCGGCTCCAATAGCGCCCTTTTTTGCGAGTGCTGTGACAGCTCTCAGCAGTGCGACACCGTGTTTTGTTTCGATCCAATAGTGCGGCCCTCTTAAGTTGTGCCATACCTGTTCGTGGTTTGGTTGCTGTGCTGTTGTGCATGTGGCCTTGGCGCCTGGGTACAAACGTACCTGATTACTGAAGCCTTAGTCGTCGGCTTGAAAGTTGGAGCATCGCCACAATTCAGGTAGGAAGGCTCTCATTTCAAAATTCTGATCAAGACCGTGCATATTGGCTGCCCGTTTATGAAAGCAAACTACCTGACCATACTTATTTATTTTGTCAGGGCTCCCGAAACGATATGGTTTTGTCGCTTTGAATGAGGGGGTCATAAATAATGTCCTGCATTGAACGGATTGGGCGAAGGTAGTGCGAGGGCAATAAACAAGCGAAATGGAGGTCAAGCGGTGGCGACTGTCCTACGGTGAATACAAAAACCGTTAACGGTGTTCCGTGTCGCTGCCCTCTGTCTCTCGCGTTGGTGCAGCAGCATTAGTGCTATATGCTGTAAATTCACTTCCAATCGTTCAAGTAAACAGTTCGAATGCGTGTACATGTTAGCAAGCTCCACGCCACATGCCTGTGTGTCATCCACAGCATACGAATTACGCTGGTATGATGGAACATAAAGCAGATAGCAAGATAGCATGCCACAAACTGTGCAGCAAATGCGGAAAAAGCAGACTTCAAAGCAATAGCATCATCTCGCGTCACGCAAGAACAAACCGTTTAAACAGTGCTAACATGAAAATACTAGAGTAAGTAGTCGGATCCCGCTACCTATTCAGCAAAAAGGGGCAGTTGGACACTGGCCGTTTTTAAAGCGAAAGCTTTTTTAGAGGGGCCGATCGCATTCTGTCAAAACACTAATACATTTCCCCTTGGATCGGTTGCTCGACCGAAGAGCTCTGATAAGACTCTACACACACGGCGCGTTCGTGAAACTGCAGATGGCAAATCAAATCTCTCTCTCTTTCTCTCTCTGAAATTGGGCTTCCATTGTGCCAAAACGCTAACTTGAAAATTGAAGGAAAAAAAGAAAGGTTCTAAATAACACAACATACGCGTCGATCATGAAGGTGTACAATAGTGTACCTTCATCTCATAAACCACGTAACGGTGTACATTTAGATCGTTCGTAGTGGCGTTTACTTATTGGGAGAAAAATCGTCGCATAGGTTCGTTCCTCGCTTGCAGTTTGGGTATTTGAAGGCTTGACTGTCGTTTAGACGCACTTTCAGCGAAATTGTGACTTACTTTTAGTTTTCGCGCTTCTTTTACTTTCGTTAGGAAGGGACGATAACTTTCTTGCATTGGGTAGTAGTTCTGCACAACATATCTAACCAACCTGCTACCACCTCCAAATTTCGGTGTCAAGTGACACATTTTGCATACGTTTGCAGTTTTAAACTCGTATGATAACATCATATTCATGTTGCGTTCCTGGGCAACTGGATAGAGCTCCTGAGGCAGTTTTTACGTCGAGGAAATAAATGAATGGAATTGAACTTTCTGTCCATTCCAGGAATGGAAATGGGCTACTACTGCCATTCCGAGGAATTGAAAGGAATGAATCACGGACAACTTCTAATTCCTCGGAGTTGAATTGGAATGGAATGGGGATGCCCATTCCGCAACACTGACGCCCACTCATCGTCAAGGGCAACAAAATGCTGTTTCGGTGACTCTGGGCAGAAAAGATAACTTGGGATGTCCTTCTGAGTCCGCACGTGCAGGCAGAATGCTCACAATCCTCGTACAATGTCTGCAAGCTGGAAGACATCAGAATCCGGCGCTACCTGTTTATGGGCAAAAGAAGCTACTTTAAACACGAAACGTTTAGGCGCGCCAACTGACAGCTTCGACCCCTCTTCCGAGTTTGCACTTGCAACGCCGCCTGTATCAATATTGCCTAACGCCTTGACCTCTTTTCAATGGGCAGGTAGGGTCGCTGATTTCGGGCACTCATCCGCTATCTGGCGTGCGCCGGCGGACACCCCGCCTTACGTAATTGCTCGCGAGTGGCGAACGCTGGCACCCACGTCTACGACGTGTGTCTGTCAGCGTTCGTGTAGGGATTCAAGAGCCGTTTCGCTGACATCTTAGCCGCAACAGGGCGCTAGTTCGGGGCGCACTGGTGATATCGAGCAACATGTCGCTCGCTTCATGCCTCCGGAATTTTTCGAAAGATGACTGACTTACGCAGAAGTTAAATAGTGTGAGAACATATAAACTTCCGGGTAGACAAATAGCCAAAAAACTATATTTTAAGATGGTAGAACCATTACTTTACTGATATTTTTCTCTCTGGACGATTTACTGCAGAAAAATTGGGTGTACATATTTTGTTCAAGCGCTCTCTTCAACCACTACTTTCGAAAAAAATATCACGTGCTTGTAAAATTCAGGATAATATAGCAAACAAACAAATAAGCATCTGAGGGTCGAGCGACGTTGTCTGCTCGCTTCTACAGGAGAGTTCTCTATTTGAAAACTGCATACCGGTGCGGAATGCGAATAGCGTGGACAAAACAAAACAAAGCCGAAATGTGGAGGGCACAGAAGGGATGCCCCCTCAGAAAATTTCGCGGCACGTGATCCAAGTAGGTAAGCGCGCACATTCGGCATCAGCCTGTGGCAGCACAAGTGGTTCTGCGTCCGCCGTGACAAAGTCGGTGTTATCAGCGACATACCAAGACAGACAGGCATGTAGCGAGCAAGATGGAGAGGGAACGCGGCCTTGGCGACGCTAGACAAACTGGCAACTATTTTGCATAGTTTCTGAGAAGCGGCACTGGCTGGCGGGCATAAAATCACATGGGAAGGCTACGGAGCGGAGAAGGGTACGAGAGAGCAACAGAAGAGTGGATGTTTGGCCATTTTTCGCTCACGCGTTAGGCAATGATTATACAGGCGGCGTTGGCACTTCTCATGACATTCAGATCCTCGGCACTAAACATGCAACAACTTGTAACTTCAACACTGACGATGCATCCTCGTGGGAGGTTTTTGGGAGATACTTGTTGGCAGCGTAAACACAGCACCCAGAAATTCTTCAAGCAGAGCTTCAGGGAGTGCAGAACAGTTGAACACCATCCTGTACGAAATTAAAGCGATGGTTATCCTGCCAGCTTACTTTTGTGAGCGATTGCATCGGTGAACGTGAAGGTTTGGCCCCACTCCCTTATATGGCTGTAAAAGTTTTGTGCTACCGAACATATTGCTGCTGAACTGCAAGAAGTCACGGACGCCATGGTAGGGCAGAACTCAAAAACGCTTTCGCCTTTCTTTATTTACTAGTGATGATAGTATCCACGCAGCCACTTCTACCTCCCCTACTTCCACGACATCAGTTCCATGGCCTTGGCCATTTTCTAAGGGATAGAACTTTTGTACTGGACGCGTCGAGAACTGTCCCGCCGAAAATCGGACTTGCAGGCAACTACTGCGTTGTCACGTCCAGGAAATGTCTGTTCGTACGGCCATTTTTCATAATCCTCTTGGGCCTCTACCTTCAATACGGACGACGTATCCAATCTTGAGAGGTGCAGAATTCTTTGTACGGACATGATGGAACGATGAAAGCTGTAGACTGTTCTCTTTCTCCCATCGCAGCCGAAGTGCATTCTTTGAATCCTCTCGATAATACATTTTTCGTAATGTCGGTAGCACGTTCTTTCTGTTTCTGTTTTAAAGATCGTATGGAGCAGCGGGTAGAGCAGTCAGTAGTCCACCAATAAGAAAGTGAGCTGGTGTGAATCTTGATGTTCACGTGTGGAATTGCTCGCAAAGTAAGCGGGCGGGGTAATCCACCACTCAAATTTCGCACAGGGTGGTGTTCAACTGTTCTGCACTCCCTGAAGCTCTGATTAGAACCGTTTATAGTGCTCGATTCACGCAGCCAACAGTATATCCTGAACAACCTTCCCATCAGGATACAGTTTCTGCATTGAACTTCCCACTTATCGCCTGTTTGGTACCGAGGTTTTGAATTTCTGGACAAGTGCAATCTCGGAAGAGTGATCGAAGATCTCTGTTCGCGCGTCTAAAAGTTTTTGTGTTTAAGCATATTTTTATCATGCCCATAAACAAGAAGCTGTGGATTCTGATGTCTTCGAGCTGGCAGACATTGTACGACCCACTGACCATTCGGCCTGCATGTGCGGAGGAGAAGCTCACCGAAATTTATCCTTTCTGCCCAGAATCCCCCGAAACAGTTTTTCACCCTCGACGACGAGTGTCGAAATTTTCGACCCAGAGGTTCGAAAATTCCTGCGATTGCTTGTATGAACAATCTGCTTTGTTGCTGGTGTTTCGTTCAAAACGGTATTCTTGACTTCATACTGACACGAATTGCCTTGTCGTCGTCCCAGGCAATGCGGGAAACCTTTTTATCTTTTGATAATACGACTGCTGCGTCTTTGTTCAGAGCAGGCCTTTTCTTTCTCGTTGCTGTCAAATAACGTCTGTAGTGGTTCAGAAGTAGTTGACCACTTCTTTAGTGGCATGCCTCAATCTACTAGGATCTCGTTATACGGTTTATAAACGCGTATAGCCACCTCTTCACTTTCGGCTCCGGAAAACAAATATCGCCGAATATTTCGTCGAACGAATATTTTAATAGTTCTGCAAGTGTTTTTGTGGTCGCCCAAACGGTTGCTGACGAGGTGTCGAATGGTTGCAGAGAGCATATAGGGGCTCGATGTTGCTCCAAACGAAACAGTGCAGATGTTCTCAATTGCAGAAGTGCAAACAACTCGGAATTGTGATCGAAGCTTTCAGTTGGCGCGTCTGAAAGTATAGACATAACCAGGTGTAGATGTTACTGCACACGCCTCTTCGCGCTATCCATACATAAAACTGCGTATTCGGAAGGGACAAGGAAAAGAAGACACAGGACGGGCGCAGTGCTTTGTCCCGTTCCTTGCGCCGTCCGAATGTACAGTTTTAAGTATGATTATGAACCAACTAGCCCAACGACATTCTTTGCTGATGTTCCCGCTATATATATCGGTTGAATGCAAGGATGAGTATTTCTTAAGGGGGGATGGATAGTCAACGTAGCTGTCCAATTACGTCTCCCGCTAACTTCGCTGCTCCTAGAGCTATCGACTTCACAATTTGAAGGGTATGTATAATACATGTCTATTAACCATGTGCAAAATTTGATAAAAACTAGTGCAATAGGTTTTAAAATAAAATTGTGAGTTTTTAAATTTTCATAAATGTTTTAAAGCCACTGGGCTGAAACATTTTCTGCGTGTGGTAAATGCCTCTGGCTTTTTTTTGTGAACTAACTTAGTAATGTTGCTCACAAGTATTCATTTTTAAAAAATACATACATAGCACCCAAACAAACTTCATCTGAATTCTGAGAGGAAAAAGTGTGAATAAAAAAATGTGGTGAGAACAGCTTTTGCTGGTTTAGATGTGTATACATCATTCATAAAGAAATCAATAATGTTTTGGAGGCTCAATTGTTGAGGAGAGAACGCTCCTTTTCTCAGTGGAAAATGGTGTTTTGAGAAATCCCGTTTTGAGAAATTTTCACACCATGCGCGGATTCTCAGAAGAGATAGGCAATGCTACTACCAGAAAGGACTTCAGGCTTAGAAGATCGCTCCAATATGTCGAATAAGAAACCAAATGCATGCGCGAAAACAGACTAATAGGCGACCTACATGGCATAAACAAATGTTTCGCAATGGATTCACAATGCTATTTGAACTAAAGCAGCGCCGTTGCTGATAACAGTGACCGTCAGAAAAATTCAACTATGTGCGGTATTTATAAGTATATATTGAGGGGTGCAGGGGGTGGTGGGCAGAAGGCAACCTCCCGACCCTGAACGGGCTCCAGTGGTGCGACTGCGAGAGGTAGACAGCTGGACGAAAAGCACCCTCCACCACTTGAGAGAGAAGGGTTGTTCCTGGAGACCACGTTTATTAGCTTGCTGACTCCGAACGTTCCGAGGAGGCCGAAGCACGATGATGGATGATGATTATCCCTCGATGATAATTACGATGGGCGACTGGCTATGAGTGATCGAGGATCATACCCCTTGGTGATCGAATGGATGATGATGATGCAAGGTTCACGGGGAATATTCTATATGCACATCCCTGGTGCTCACACTTTAGAAATAAATGTCTAGAACACGTTGTTAAAGAAACAATAAATTGAAATACCACTGTGCATCACACAAAACTTGCAGTGGACAAGGCGGACCACTTCGGGCACGTTTGGCGCCATTTTTAAATTACTTCCGGCGAGTACTTGGGATTGCCCTTCGAGGACGCTTCTCAAGGAGTGTTAGAATATTTTGGGACATAATAAAACGATAAATTTTTGGCCGTTCTTTTTATTCCATCGCCCGTTAATACTGGAAACTTTTCTCCAAGTGTATGGTTTTTGTCACCGACCTAGTTACAGAAGAATATAGGTTTTTGTCACTCCGTCTTTAAACAGCAGTGGTCCAGAACGTTAGTGCCGACCGACATCAAACTGGACTTGACTTCCGAAGTCTGTCATCAGGAACTAGTGGTGTAGAGGCAGAATCTGGGTTCGCCTTGTATTCTTCACAAATTGCGCATCTATAAATGATGGCTTTGATGCGCTGACGGGGCTTTGGTACACAGCATTTCTCGTGAAGATCTATCAGGACGTCTCGGGCACCGCTGTGCAGAAGTCTACGGAGAGCAGCGTTAATTATTAGGTCCCTATAAGGGCGGCTCTTTGGGGGTAATATAGTGGGTTTTCAGTTTCATTGGTGAATTGTAAATTAGAAAGGCGGCTTCTTGCACGCCTTAGGCTGTTGTTGTCAATGGTTGATTTAGGAATCCTAATTGGTGAAGTTTTGCAAAATATCGATGTTTTTAAATCATGCGAGTGGTTTTTTGCAGTGTTTCGGTTGCTCTCTGTTTTATGAAACAAGCTACTGGTGTATGGAGTTCTCGTATAGTGAGGTGACCCTTGGTACCCTCACCTGTCGTAAAAAGCAACGTAATACCCATGAAATAATTCTTATCAGCTTATGCTGTCGCTGAATTTGTGAACGTCTTATTCGCTGGCTTTGATGCTCTGGTGAGTACAACTCCTACAGTAATTGACGGTAAAATCGTCGGTGGTAAACACTGAGAATATTTTCAGGACATGCATCCAGAGTCAGCCTCAGCCAGTCAGGACCTTTTCACCACGGTTCTATCCAAGTAGCTCTTTAGCAGACAACCTTGTGTGATTAGATGGTGAAATTATTTGATCCAGGGCAGTGCTTCCATTCTGAGGGATCGGTCGCCCGGCGAATTTCAGACTCGGTTAGCGACAAATGGTTCCAACTTTTTGCTTTCTGTGATCCATTCAACGAGATTGACGACTCCGCTTCAGTACCGAATACAGTAGAACACCGCTGTTACGTTCCCGCTGTTGTGTTTTCCTGGCTGTTACGTTGTTTGTCATTGGTCCTGGCGAAGCTCCCATAGGATATAAATCTGTGGGCGAACCCCCGCTCTAACGTCGCAACTGTGGGCCCGTTCCCGTATGACGCATCGCTAATCTCACACTCCGAAGCCGCTTGGGCACCGCCATTCGTGACTTTTGATGAGGGTTGGCCAGGCTTTCGTACTGAACTCGCTACAAGAAGCTGCAAGCGTGTTTGTAGAGGCCGTGCTATCACCGTCATCACTGTGCTTACACAAGAAGTGTCTTTCGGGAAGCAGGAAGTGCGGGATGGTAGCGCCGCCGCACTATTGTAATGACGCCGTGCTGCGTTTTTAGATTAGGTCAGTTCGCAAGAGTGTTGCCTTCCAGCATCGCGCCGCGGGCCGGTGCTGCCGCCGCAAGTTGAGATTCCAGGGCCTCAGTTGAGACCAGTCTCAGCGCGGACGTCTGTACTGCTTCCTTTGCAACTCTAGGTGCTTTCTACACGATTTATACCGTCACTTGCGCCACTTTTGTCACACAAATGCCCATTATTTTGGCAGGGCGGCAACACTCTTTGGGGTGGTTTTCTGCGTGACTTTGGCGTCTTTGTTTTGACAAGTGCTCACGTATGTTAGGAGGAATTGGGGCACTGCGCTGTCTCTAAGGGTCCACCTGCCTCGCGGAATCTTTTGTTTGACCGTTCACGTTGTGCACGCTACAGTTCACGATGTCTGAAGGCTCACAATGAATGTCGCAGCCGTAATTTTTGAAGTAACCTTGAAGTTTTCCGCGGAATCACCGCTTTCCCACGCCTTCAATTCGTCAGGATCCTTCGCGGCGCCTTGAAGAAATGCCGCGGCACGGACTTTGACGCTGCCTAAACAACCCAGAATGGCATCCCGCTGGCAGCACCTCAGAAAACCGCGCCGACACTTCACAGAGCCAATAAATATGTAAGCACTATGAATGCACAGAGTTAATACTCTAAACCGAGGTGATGGCAACAACGGATCGTGCTTTTTATAGGGGTACTTTCACGACGGCTGTTTGACGCCGGCCCATTTTTGTGGCTTTCCTCACTCTGACGTTTTCCCGGCTGTTACGTTTGGTTTCCAGGTCAGACCAAAACGTATTAAAGGGACACTGAAGTGATATGTAAACATTGCGGGATTACTAGCGCAAATTGTAGTCCGGAGTCCCCAGGCCATGTTTCGACCACTCTGGGCGCGTTTACGCGATTTTATTTAGGAGAAAAATTAATTCGAAAATGCTGTCCTCCTCTCTTTACGCTCGCCCATTTTCTGTGGCGTTTCGTGTGACGTCAGGAGGTGCCGAGCTCGCAATTGGCTGCGCTACTGCACGGCTCCCGGCCTTCAGACAGAGCTCAGTCGGCCCAGCGTTTCGTCCGCCGGCCGCCGACGGTTGTCACAATTCGTTCGCTCAGCTGAACGAAGCCAGGACACGTTTGTGAATGGAAGAATGTGCTTCTTTACTTGGTTAGTTTGTACACTATCTAGCTCCAAGTCAAGGAGGTCGCTTCACACAAGCGCTGCACAAACGCACATTCGACGCTTCGCTGACTGGTACGCCAGTAGGAAAATATAAGCATCTTGAAGGCTGGAGAAGAGTCAGCGAAGTCAATATAGGTACTAAGGAAATAAAATCAACTGATATTTTCCCGTACAGCGTAAAAGTAAAATAGGGTGCGGGAAGCACTTTTTGCGCTGGGAGAACAACCACAGCGGTCAGCAGCACGACTACGCATCTGCGAACGCTTTTCGTCTACGAAATGCAATTGCTAGACGTGAGCTATTGTGGAAACTCGGGGTTTGCGCATACTGCATGAGCGCGCGCAATACAACAAATAGTCACCTAAGCTGCTTGAAATGCCAAAACTAAATAAAAGTGTAAACGTGTTGTAAAATATATACCTTATATTATCAAGGTCGGCTGAGGTGGTTTCGTGGCTGTCCTAGTGGTCTGGGGCTAGTATGTGTTGTCGCAAGTGTTTCGCAAGTCACGAGTTCGAGTCCCCGCGGGTACGTGCTTTTTTTTTTTGTAAGTTAACTTTTTCGTTTTCTACCGATGTTTTTCTACATTGAGTTCACCTTTTTTTTTGGGCCGCAACGTTCATGGCTCTACGAACTAGTTCACAGAACGCGCACAGGCTGGCACTGGCGCGCTAGCGAGTTCTCGTTGGCGTGCTGTTTCCATAAGCACCGACTGCTTGCGGGCAGTGGGCACAGGCCAGAATGAACAGACCCTTGGCCTGGTGCGAACACGCTTTTTACGGTACAGGCATGAGTGAGGCAAGCTCCAAATATGGGGGAAAAGCGCATGGCATTTGAGCGTCTGCGGTACGCGGAGGGCGTTCATGCACTGCGTAGGCCTCGGCTAGTGATTGCTACGATTCCAAGCCATCCTGGGAGGCTTATCTTTATGCATTTCACAGCTGACAACATGGCAGAAGCCGCGGTACGATGATTACTGAGTTATTGAAAATGCCCATCCAACAACGCCACCAGTTGTGTTTTACAGAACCGAAACCGAAACCGAAACTTGTTTGGTTGCTCAACTTGGACATCGTCCAATCACGGTGCCCGCTCCCTCCTAACGTCACAGCTTAGTTAGTGCGGCCGCCGCAAACCGCGCATGGTAGTTTTCTTGTTTCGCGCTTTGTAAAATAATTACCGATTTGTCAACCGGATAAACGATGAAAAGTGTGCTAATTTGAGCCAGTCTACGCAGTCCAAGCAAAAACGGGAGCTTGACAAATTCATTTCAGTGTCCCTTTAACGGGGGGTCCCACTGTAGTTGTTGCATAGAGTACTGGCGGTTCAGGTAATCACGCATTCATGCAGCTACAAGACTTCCAATAGGTCTCAGTAATCTAGGCGATCCGAAGGAGTCCCTGTCGGTACGCTCCAATACCAAAAGAATCGAGAAGCATCCTGGTCGTTTTGTTGTATTCCTATTCCAGAACAACTACAGTGAATGGGATCAAAAAGAAGGAAAGATATAGGCTGACTTGAAATGTTTGTTTGAGCCACCCCTGCACGTCTACTTTACCAATACCGATAACGTGCGTATGTTATCAAGAATCAATGTTTGGTTGTATTAGCGAGGGCATTACAGTGACTTTGCGCTAGCAGTTTGTGTAAACCTACGTAATAATTTTTGTTCGGAAGCTTATATCACTCGGCAGGTTTATAAACCCGCATTTCAAGCGCTAAAGTATCGCGGTAAAATCGCAAACGTCTTAGGTAATTTACAGGTCAAAGACTGTTGAAATTCGTGCCGGAATTCTCACGGAAGCTCTTTGGAAAAATGCAAGCTAATTGGGTTTAAAATAGGGCTGAGTAAACTTCTGTCCGGAAGCAATTACAATTATTAGACTCATCAATAGGAGGCAAACTGTCATCTCCGATTGCACAAAGATCGCGACTGTGGCTTAGGGTAAATATACTATTTACTAGAAACATTTTTAATTGGACATGGGTTGATGTGTACATAAATATTAAGGCATGCAAATCACAGAATAACAAATGTCGGAGTATCAAAGTACATTTTCATTAGCTGTCCTCCTTGCTCGGCGAAGCGAACGCGGTTATAGTCGAAATAAAGGATAGACAGAAAAGATGCACACAGGATGCGAGGTTATTGACATGTGGAATGCCAAACCTAGCAACATGCAACGAATCCTGCAAACCTTGAACATCAATGAGGAAATGCCCTGGATTTCTATACTATATCGGTGATGCTAATCTACCTTCCCTAATAAGTTTACAACTTGCATGTATCCAAAAAGCCCACAGGATACCATATAAACGAAACCACACCAGTATTGCGAACTTGGACAATGTTTTCGGATAGGTACACTGGTAAAAAGTGCTGGAAAGAGTAAAAAAGTGGGTCCGCTCCAATTAACGGAACGGACGCTCAGTGTAACTGCGGACGCATCTCGCCGGCTGATATTCAGAGCGAAAGGGGCTGACCTTTTGTACCTTGATGACCAAGCGCATGCGCAAATCCCTGTCTGTCTAGCCTAAGGCATGTCGTAAGCCGCCACTTTGAGCATAGGCAGACACCTCGAAATTGTTTTTTTAACGGTTTTCATCTCTGTATGTTGAAGACACGGCTTCGGGTCCTCGTAATTCTTTTACTAATTTCGGAAACAAAATCTCACCTGCGCTGTTTTTCAAATTACCACTAGTTCTGCCACTCACCAAAGTTTATCGACGGGTATAAACAAGACATTTCAAGCGGTTCCCCGTAAAAGCACTAAGCAGCTTGTTTTTAGAAAGGGGACCACTTGGGCCGCTACAGCAGCGCCGAGATCACAATACCACTTTTCAAGCAACACTTTTAATTTGCATAGAGAAATATTTTTTGTTCCATAAACAGTGTTATTGTTCTTTAAGAAAGAAAAAAATGCGACATTTTATTGCTTTTTCAGGTTTTGCTCAATTATCCGATATTTTTAACGTGGTGATGCAAATTTTGATGCATTTTCTATGCTTTTGTACTAAAAATGGCAAAGCTGATTTTAAGAGAGTGAGTTTCAATGCGCCATTGCGAAGACTCTGCAGTCCATTTTGCATATGGTTTCAATTACCACGCTCACCCTTATTGAGGACGTCCTGCTTGACCATGTTCTAAGAACTATTCCCAGCACCATTTTGTTTGATTTTAGGTTTCACACGCTGATGCATCGCAAGCGATGACGCACGCCGTAGTGGATGTCCCCGGACTAATTTTGACCACATAGGGCGAAAATACGGCAAAATCTCGTACAGATGGTCGTTTTTGCTTTTCGCATCCATCAGAAAAGCGAACGCGCTGACGGGATCGAGCCACAGTCTTAAATATGTGATATGTCGCTCCCATATCGTGAACATGAGGCAACAGTAAAACTGACGAGTACACCAAATCGTTCCTTTTCATGCAAATTCTAAAAAGATGTCCTTGGCCGAACGTTTTTTTTTAATTCAAAAGTTTCCCCTGCGGCATAACGAGTGCAGGACTTACAGGTACACGAACAAGTTTGCTTCTCGTATATAGTCCAGAAGGTGCCGATGAAATGGTCCATGAACCCAGCGCTGTAGGTCTGGAGGGCGGCCAGGGTGGAGGCCGGTTGCACGAAGGTGCCGTAATCGGTTCTGATGCAGTCCGGGGCAGGTCCACAGCAGATGCTGCACATTCACATTCTGTACGGCGGAGTCGAAGAATGGCAGGCAGATTCGTATGGGCCGGTTACTGCGATGGCCAAGAGGCAGTCACAGACGGCGTCAGGGCCATCCCAACGCGTATTCTCCGCAGCGCAACCTCCTCTCAAACCAGGGAGGTTTGAACCACACGGGGGTATGAGGGCTCGCGTGGTGCGCCGGAGAATTTCCTTCTGTTGTGCCAGGTTTCCACTTGGATCTTCGGGGAAAAGTGGCAGTGGTCGCATCAAGGTATGCGGGGACTAGCCGTGTCTGCCTCCCTACTGCCGGGTACAGCTGAACGGGGTACCCATTCTATGCGGATCTGCAGTAGAGTGCTTCGTGCTAAGAGGTGAATGGCATCTGCGAACGCTGTAGCTTGTGTTACGCGGCGTATGTAGTGGATGGTTTGCGTGTCCTTCAAAGTTCACCGTTGTCAGTTTCTCCTTGCTTGTTATTCCCCTTTCTCTTCGTGGCCATCATCATCATTGTCATCATCATCCTACTCAGGTCCACTGCAAGACGAAGGCCTCTCCATTGACCCTCCAATCGCTCCTGCCCCGCTCTGATCGGAGCACAGTTTACCCCCAATTTTTTTTTCATCCCTCCATCCAGTTAATGGCATTTCCTTTCTTCTAGACCCATCGACTCCGTTTCCCTAATTTTTCACTGGTGGCCGGTTCGCCTGACTGTATAGTAAGCCCAAGTCTATGTATTTTTCCTTATTTCATTATGATATCTTTTACTCTAGTTTGTTCTCTGAAACAGGTAGCTTCTTTGCTGTTCCTGGGTGTTACTCGTGACATATCCATCCAATGGCAGTTGAACCGGCGTTAGTTTTACGTTCCCGTTGTTCAATAGGGCGCCAAGATTAGCTCCGTATGTTATAACCGGAAGTATGCACTCGTTGTAGATATTTCTTTTGCTTGACATGGGTCGCTTACTTCTTATTACTTAGGACTGTTTTCCCAGTGCTCCCATCCGATAACTATCCTGCGCTCGATATCTGTTTTCCCTCTCGTGGTTAGAGTCAGAACTTGCCAGCTAACACAGGTAGTTGTATTGTTTTACTTCTTCCATCTTTTCGTTTTCCCAGCGAAGAGGACGTTTATGGCATTCTCATTCCTCTTACTTCCTAATTTGTTTTTAGCACACGGCCACAATTTCTCATTGCAGTTCCTCAAGCATTGTTTCCGTATCTTCTGCTATCTCACTAAGTTATATATGCGTCCCAAACCTGAAATGGCTAAAATATTTCATATTTATCTTTAACCTTATGGTTACCCACTCAACCTATTTAAACACCCCCTCGACATGCGTGAATAGGTTTCGCGAAGCGGCATCTCGCGTTCTTACTCCCTTCTAGATCATGAATTTATCAAGCTGTTGCGGACGGTTAACCTGCGCGTGCGTTTCTTGTATGTTCTTCCAGAAGTCGTATATAGATCTCTATTCCCTCGTCTTTTGTGCTTCTAGCACTGCTGCCGTGATAAGGGACTCAAACGCTTCTCATACATTACAAACGCATTGTAAAGATTTTCCCGTAACTGTAAATTTTTCTATTACTTGATGACAACATGGATGTGATCCATGGTTTAGTTTCACTATCCAAAACCTTGCCTGCTGCCCGGTTTTAGAAGTCCAGGATGTCGCCTAAGCGGCAAACTATACTTTCTAAAACGCTTGGACACAACGGAGAACGGCTAATGTATGTACCTAATCTTGATATCCTTGGCACCTCCTTTCTTACAAATCCAAGGAATGTGCGCATCTTTCCGGCTTTGGGAACTTTTCTATTCTTGAATTTTTCCGAAACGGGTACATCAAGCTTTTCCAGTTCAAAGTTTCCTCCCTCCTTCAAATGATCCACGGTTATGCTGTTTGCTCCCTGCAGTTTTTATTCTTTTCATGCCTTTGAGAGCCGCTCCCATCTCTGTTTAGCTTCTGGGGGACATGTGAAGTTGAGCATGTGCTGTCAGTAGTTGCCCTGGTCCAGTTGCTGGCATACAGCCTGGTGTACAATCGTTCTGCTAGCTTTATTATTCTGTCGAAGTGCGTGATGGTACCCTGCTCGTCTGATTGCGTACATCTGTTTTGTCGATACTAGAGCTCCCTTATTTGCTCCCAATCTTCAAGGTATTTCAAGCGCTTCCTCGATCTGCCATGTAATGCACGAATGTCGTTTATTTTACTTCTGCTAATAAGTTTCGACAGCTCGGCTATTCATTCTGTTATACCATGCTTGACATACTTATGTTTTTACATTTGGATATTAGTTCCTTTGTGTAATAATTAGTTGTGCAGTTTCTTGCGGACATGTGCTTCTGCTACAGATTCTGCTGATAACTGATTACGATGAATGGTTGTCCTTTAACCTGTCTTCACTGCCCTTGTTCTGCTCGTCTAGACGCGCGAATTTGTTTTTGAGAGTCATTTTTTTAAACTCCTGCACACTGGCCTTACTGCCTCCATGCGGGGTTCTCTGTTTCGCAAGTTTCCTCCTTTATCTTCCCGATGCAACCTCAGCTTGCATGTCACCATCTTAGGATCCCTACTCCGATTCTTACCTAGCACCTTTACGTCTTGGAGGTTACCTGGGTTGTCTTAGAAAATAGGGAATTTCGTTTTTGTGTACTATTGCGACTTTTACATGTGCATGTTTGAATGTTTCGTTTGTAAAAGAATGTGTTTATCAAACATTAGAATATTTGTCTCAGCAAATCCCAACAGTGTATCTCTTCAAATGTTTGGATTGTTGATCCCAAAGTTTTCCACTTACCCTTCTTCCATTTGTTTCTTATTGAATTTTGCATTAAAGTGTCCCATTACAATCGTGGGATGTGATGTTGTCTTCATTGCTGTTTCCACATCCCCGCAGAAGCTTTCCTTCAGCTTCACCTCATAGCTGGTTCATTGCGCATAGACATGCACTACCTTGAACCAGTATCGCTTGTTTATCTTGATGACAACAGCCGCGACTTTATTGCTTATTCTGAAAAACTTCTCTATGTTTCCTCCTGTTTCTCTGTGGATTAAGAATCCCAACCAGTGACTTTTTTTTGTGGTCCACTGTAGTGAATAAGATGCCCTCTAATTAGCTCCAAGAACCCTTTTCCTGCCTTCTAACGTCGCTTCACCCTATGATCTCCACCTAATGTCCGAGAACTCATCTAGTATTAAAGCTAAGCCTTCCCTCGGCAAACAGTGTGCGTGCGTTGAACGTTGCAAGGGGAATGTTCCAATGGCTGCCGGTCTCGACTCAGAGGTTCTTAGCACCCTCGCTATATCTTGTTCTCACCGCCGCCATGGACAGGTGCTCTTCAGCTGCTGGAGGTCAGAGGGCGAGAGTTGATTTGGTCAGTCATGGGAGGTGGCGGCATGTAGTACACCAGGGCGGCCAGATTATTCTATGTGAAGGAGTGCTGTTTATGTCATTAAAGCCTTTCTAGCATGGCTGAACCTTTATAGCGTAGCCTCTTAGGTATCCGGGATTGATAGTTGTTCCGGAGTGGGCAGCGCTTCATACCTGCATGTTCTGTCACAGAGCCAGACTAAAAAGAGAGATAAAGCGCGAAAAGGTTCCCGCCAACTACGTTGCTGCGCGCGCCAGCAACGCGCGCCATTTTACCTGCACCGGTGGCTCAGTAGCTAAGGCATTGTGGGGCTTGCCACGAGGACGCGGGTTGAATTCACAGCCATGGCTCGCCGCTTTTATGATTGAGGCGAATAGAAAAAAAAAGCTTGTGTGTACGACATTTCAGCGCAGAATAAAGTACCGCAGGTAGTAAAATTAATCCCGAAGCCTCCACTACGGCGTGCCTCATCGCCAGTGTTGCGTCGCAGAGTTAAACCCTACAATCATCAATTTGTCGGTTCTGCTTATTATACCCTGTTTCTGAAGGAATAAGCTGAGGTGTAGCTTACTCATGAGAGATCCACTCGCGTTATCTCGTTGGAAAGTTCAGGCAATGCTCTGCTCAATTGTATAGCTTAGCTATAAAAAATGTCCAGTCTGAAGCTCAGGAGGCCAAAAATGCCTCTGAAGGCTTTCAGCGTCCTTGCTCGCCTTTTGATCACTATTCTAGACCGAAAAAACTTTTTTATTGGAACAATGGTGGCCTTTTGGCAGGGCTGCGGTAAATTAGGACAGCCTGTGCTGTCTGGAGTCTCTTACTACTTGAGACCGCGACCGGGGTTCGAAAACTTAATTTCTGTATTTCTATATAAAACCGATTGCATATTCTAAGTAGCCTTTTTCGGGTGGTGATGATGATGATGATGAAAGTCTTCATTGTCGTCTCGGTTCAGACGGAGTCGCTGCTTGGGTTGGGAGTGGAAACTGTCCTCGTCCCTTCACTGTAAACGTCGTAACGTTCTGTCTACCTGTAAACGCTTTTACCTTCTACATGAACGGTTACAAGCCAATTCACATAAACGTTGCAAGCCTATTGACCTTCAGTAACGGTTACGGCCTAAGATCTATTTGATCGTAGAGGTTACTTTGTGGCGCTACAGTGGTAACCACTAATTTGTAACCTCTAAACCAAACTCGTAACCTTCGCGCCCCCGGTTGCGCCGGCGCTTGACCTCGTGATCAATCACGTGACCACTCATCGGAAGCAGCCGGTCGGCGCACGTTGTGTGCGGCACGATTTTTGCTGCGCTCGGACATGTTGTGTTCGTTCAACATATAGAACTTCGAAGTTTCCTTCGTGCAGCGGTTCATGTCGCACCGTCCTGGAGGTGCCCGAAGGTAAGCATGAATGCTTATATTCATTAGATAGAGCAATACCAACAGCTGGCAAACTTGACAAGCTTGTATGATGGCTCAAGTGCGATGAAAGTGCGGACAACGACCGGAAGGCGTACGGCTCCAAGCTTTTGTTAACAACACAGTAATTGAGCTATTAATGAGTGCGCTTAGTCGTATGGCCGTTATCTGGTCTTAGCATTCGCAAGGACTTAACTGCTACGCATGTTTTGCGCATACTTTACACTTTTAAAAACGTGTAGTATTTCCATCTTCTTGTTCTAGGCCGTAATGACATCCGTAACAAACACAGACGTGTGGGGTGGGCTGCGAAGCGATGCAAGGAAGATTGCGAGTGCTTAGGGTATCTCGTCGAGGCTGCAACGTTCCGCACAGATTCACGTAAACTGCGCCGTGGCTACTGTGACCCCAAACCGATCGCGCATGAGAAAATAGCGCATTGGGTATCTGTTCTCATCTTTTCACTCATTGCTATAATTACAGGAAAATTATAAAAGGTTTATGAAATGTTTGTACTATTTTCAAAAATCGGTCGTGGAGAATGAAAATTGATGACCCATGATTAGAACCACGTACGCGAACAGGTGTGTGCAAAGCCACGCATTTACAACCGTCGAAAATTAAGTAGGCCGTATCGAAACGCAGAGCAATTTAAACTTATTTTTACTTTACTCGATGCAATAAATGTGTGCAAGTAAAATAACAGGTCAGGCTCACCAAGCACACTTAGGTTGTCGCCACGGAAATTAAGATCATTGCTGAACTGAACCTCGAACATTTTGAGATGAGTGGTGGCCCATTGTAGTTTACATCTTCGGGCCCATGCTTTATTACAAGTATTCAATATGGGCTTGATTTAGAGGTTGAAACAAGCATTCGGGAGTTTCTTCCTAAGGTTTACATAGGATGCTCTATTTTTGCACCGAAATTTTCGAACTTGGGTTGTTTTTTTCCGCGCGGTACATTTAGCGGTCTCAGCGCAGCCGTAAATAGCGAGCAGAATACATTTGGGGAATTTGAAGTACCTGGGGTGAAAGAGCTCACGAAACCAATAATGATCTGCAGCAGCTGTGCTTGGTAAATTTTATTTTTTAATAATTTGGGGGGGGCTGCTGCTGGGAAGTGATTAGGCTTTCGCCGTTGGCCTCATACAATAACTATAACCGGAAATTAGCAACGCTGACCCTATATGTCTCGGGGTTTTGTATGCACCGCAGTAATGTTACCACCTCGATAAAGAAGTTGTCTCTCCTTACCTCTTTCCCTGGGTTATTTGTTGTTGCTTTGTGGTGGTGTTAGACATTAGCTTGCGTGGTCTCCCCAGCTTTTGCATAGCCCCTGGCTGAAATAAGACGATACGCAGCAACAGCGTTAGCACCTGGAACCAGGAGTTCTCTCCTTCCTATTGAGATGTGTTTATCCCTCGTTCTCTCAGGTTTTTATTGCACCTTTGGGCGTGGGTTCGATACTGGATTGACCCATCGGCCACGTGTTTTCTAATGTTGCGGGGTTTGACGCAATAACGCTATTAGGGAGGGTATGAGGCACGCCGTTCACTGGAGGCCTAGGAAATTAATTAGGGCACCGATTTCTATTCCTACACTCTAATCCTTGTATCCTATATTGTAACTTATAAACGGAAAGCGACCTATAGATAACGGTTACAACAGAACCATTTTGATGCTTTCTTGATCCCAGTTTATTCTAAGGGTTACAAGCGTGAAGTTAAAAGCGGTTATAGGTACTCAATGATTTAAGGTTACTTCAGCAAAATTTGACATCTAACCTTTACCTGTAACCTATAAAACTTATGTACCGATAAGAGATGCTTGTCGCGCCATCTCTCCCTGTGCCCTGTTGTGATTTCTCCGTTGCATGACGGGATACGGAGAGAAAGGCGGCATACAGGTCGTGGTGGCCGCGTTTCGCGCAACTCGAGCCTTTTTACTGCAGGGCCATCACCTATGATGAGCGAGGATTGCTGTTACACGAATTGTTTGTCGGAGTGAGTCGCGGAGGCAGCGGCGAGCCCGTTTGTGACTGGCAGCGCTACACGGCCCGTTCTTCTACGGCCTTCAAGTCCGCATGTTGGAACAATGCCCCGGCGCCAGTGGAGGCGAACTCGGTGAGTGTATTCCCGCAACGGTTTGCGCGTTTTCATTGGATGTATGTTTTCACTGGGGTCTTTTCAGATGTAATATTTGAACAAACAGCATACGAGAGGAATCTTCCTTACCTGACTGGCTGTTTGCTGTTTGTCTCTTTTTTTGTTTTCTGCTACGGCTATTGAATGAAATCACGGGCTTTCTTCGTTGCATCAGATTAAACCGACGATCGGGCAAGCCCGGTGTCGTGCTTTAGCGGTGTTATTATTGAGCGTCAGCTTGTGCGCCTTCGTCATCTGTTGAGCGTTACGTTTACCCTCTTGGCTGGGTCATCGGGCGCTGTGAGCAAGTGATTGGCCCGTGTAATTGTCGGATAGCTCTGGTTGAATAATTGATTTTCTTCTCGTTAAGCACTTATATTATCGCACTATTTTCTGTGTGTTACCGGTTGTTTCAGCTGTCGCGGAACGCTCTTTTTCTGCTTGATATCTTTGGAACCGTGTCTAGTTTATTCATCTTGTAGGAACCTATTCGGTAAACACAAGTAGTGCATTTCCGAAAAGTCGTCACCAAATGCTGCTTAAATTTCTGAACTGATTCTTCCTAGCATATGCCTCTTAATTTCTGCCAAGTTTTTTCTCTGAGCGGGTAAATTTGGTGTTGCTCATTTTGAGACAGCGGATCATTTTCACCTTGTAAAGGGTTCATTATTCTGATTTACAAAAATATTTCGTTGATTTATTCGCGTGGATTGCAGGGCCAATGTCTGTGACCGTGATCCCAGTGTAAAGTAGTAAAGCTCCTTTAGGGGATGGTGTAGGTATGAGGCAGCATGCAGGATTCTGGGTTGTTGTTTTCAGATGACATAGAAATTGTGACGAACTTGTTCACAGGCGGGCTGGCCAGTTACTAAGTTACTCTTAAACAGGGGCAAACAGGGTACGGTAACCTAATCGATGCCTGGCTGATCGAGAAGTGTGCTTTCTGTGAACACCTATGCTATGACTTATCAGCATTACTGTTTTTGTTGCAGTAGACAGTGTTCCTTGAGCCGACAACCAAGACTCCGCCGAGTATGACACAAGTGGAAATGAAGTCGGATTTCAGTGGAAACGATGGTATAAAGATGCAAAAACTGGAACATATCTATTCAAATATGCTATGTAAAGATGGCAACCAGGCCTGCACAGAAGAAAAAGTAGCTTCAAATGATTCACCTTTAAAAATGTCACTTCTTTCTTGCAAGTAGAGTTATAGTGTTTCATACTTCCTACTTATTTTGCCTCACGCTTAGCGACTCTTTCTATCAGTTTGTTACTGCATGTAGATATAAATTAACGTAACGATGTCCTAAGCATAGAGCTGTGTTGTCTTTTATCAACTGCAGCTAGTTTATTACATGGGTTGTTTTGTGGCTACAACAGAATATTAGAAAAAAGAGCTCTTTAATAAATCTCTACTTGTTAGGAGTGCTCGTGTTGTGTGTTCTCTTCGTCTTATCATAGTTTGTGGTGTTATGTCATTATAATGTATACCAACTGGCCCAGCCGTCAATTTTTTGCATTTTAACCTAAATAACCCTTCCGGCTATTACAAGTACAGAGAGTCTGTTTGGGCCTCCTGGAAATGATACTAGAAAATCGGTGCAAACTCTTGGTATATCCACACCCACAACACATCACGATAGAAAAAATTGTAAGTCGGCAATTCCTTGTTACTTATAGCCGAGAATCAAAACACTGACAAAAACACTTCACTGAAATGAAAGACTTTTCCGCTTCTACAGGGGGCCTTGTTCAAAATGAAATTGTTAGTACGGGGGGGGTATCACGTTCGCTGTGTTGCCTGCTGCGCTATCAATGGTTCCACATGAAGGTGCTGAAGTGGTTGTTTTTCTCTTTTTCGATATGTACGTGGAGCACCCAAGTTTTATCTCGTGGCCCAAAGTTTCTGCCTACTCTGGGAGAGTATGCAGGAACATCGGGCGACATAAACTGAAAACTGCATGATGAAAATTCGGGAGGGTTGGCCGGTATCACTACAGTAACTTCGCTTGTTCTTAACTATGCTGCAAATTTACTCTGTGTAATGATGAAAAAACTGCTGTGAAATTACTCGAAATTACGTAAAATACTGTACCTCTGGTGTGGCCTGGCCTTTCATTCAATGCTCTATTCTGCATCTTTATTTGGATGCAATGTAATTATAGTGCTTCACATGCCTGTGGTTTTGGTATTGGGGCTCATGGTGCGCTGTATTTTGTTCTTTTTCTACTATTTTCTATAGATGGCTTTGCAAGGTGGGAAAATCTAAGTGACGGCCCCTCAAATATATACCTCCATCTACGGCAGCAGGGAACAAGTTATTCAGATGACCTCTGGAAATCTTCAGTGTGCCGTGATTACGTGCCTGCTTGTGTACTACATAAAATGCAAAACGTATGTGTTGTCATTTTCCCAAATGCTTGTTTTGATGCAGCATATTCATATGCCAGGAGAACGTTCGTCGAAAAGACGGATTGCAATTTGCCAAAAAGCTTGTTAGTGCGGCAGAAAAACCATAACTTGTGTGCAACATCAACAATTACATCTACAACTCAGATGTAAGTGTAATGACAACCTAAGAAGAAGTGTAACTTGGATTCGTAAAGACGAATGAATTCCGAGTGTAAAGTTAGACTCTGGGTGACACGAAGAATGCCGCAAATATTGCCCGAAATACTGCTTTGTATGAAACAGTGATTTCCTATAAATGTTCTGTTTACTTCCTCGTCTCGTCCACAATTTGTTAAATGGCAGTATCCAAACAATCGAATTTGGGAATACTTTGCATACATCCCGCAACTATTAGTGTGAATAATCTGTATATTTGGCCGTGTGTGTGAAGAGGATCACGCAGCGTTTATTAAACAGGTACAATAGGGATATATGACTAAAGCGAAATCTACCTTGAAATACTATACAGAAATATAGAAAAAGCCTAATACTCGTTAAAGACAATAATAAGATTGGGGTTGTTCGCAGATTTGCTTTTTTAAGGAATAGTCCTCATGTGTTATTCCTTAAATAGGGTTACTATGTATGTTCTCAAATACTCATGCCAAACTTCTGAAAATGTGCTCCTGCAATATGTCAAACATAAGTGCACCTATGGCAAAATTTGTGACCATCAT